>JAQFVV010007197.1:0-134398 GCA_028023455.1 Epiperipatus broadwayi | reverse complement strand
ACATCATGCTAAAAAAATAATGGATTACTTACAATCTATAATTCAAAATAGGTAAAAAAAATATTTGCCATTAATTATAGAAAGAACTTCAGTCATCTGAACTGCAAAAAAATATAATAATCCCATCAGATTATATTTAAAATGGACACTGAAAGTCAGCGTTCAGCCAAGATGTCTGTCAATGTAGACACTGTCAAAAATTCATATGCTCAAGTAGCAAAGCAATCTTCTGTAGAAGTGGGGGGAAAATGAATCACAGATGGTCAGCAGAATGAGAGTGCAACAAACACCCAGATTTCATCGATCAACCATTGGAGATATTTTTAAATTAGATTTTTCATCTAAAACAATGGATACTGATACTATTGAGGCACAAAAAGCTTGGACATGACAGCTTGAAAAAAATTACAGAAGTTTTCAACCAGACCATACCAAAAGATCTTAATTCATTCAAACATTTTTTTATGGACCGTTCAATTGTAATATCAATAACAGATAATAATTGTCTGCTCTATAGATTCCCTAAACATCTATTATTTGAAGTCATTAATAAAAAAAATCTATGGAATTCGATCGTACACATTGCAGACCACCCAAATCCATGCTGTATAGCAATTGAATTCGATTATGAGAAAAATAAAGAAAATTTCAAAAAAGAAGTTAAAACCTGCGTACTTTGGTTAACCTGAATAGAGAAAATCATATTATAGACCTCTTAAAAAATGCGTACTTTGGTTATTCCAGTGCAGATTTTGTTAAACTAATGGAACCATTCAGAGAGGTGATAAACTTTCAGCCCAGTTAAATTGTGAGAAAATATAATTCCTGAAAATATCCCTACACAAATAACAGACCAAAAGGCAACATTATTTTTAATTATAAATGGACTCAAGCCACAATGCTTTCATTGTAAAGAACGTGGTCACTTAATCAGCTACTGCCCTAAGCTATACTGCACTAAATGCAATATGAGAGCATCCCCCACTCACCAATGTCCAAAAGAAAGTAACACTTGTCAACAAGACGAATTGATAGCTGAAGAATTTTTTGTCCTGAAGCATATATCAGAAGAGAATTAAAAAAATAGTATTAGCGATAGTGAAATAATAACTCCACAATCAATTGAGTTTGAAAATGATATAATAAATCCCATGGCAGATATTATAAACCCATCCCCCCTTAACAAAACATCTCCAGACATAATGGAGACTCTTGTTATCTATCCAGCTGAGGTAGTACCTGCCACTCCTCAATTTAGAAGAAAACAAGGCCACCCTCCCAAAAAAATTAAAAAAGTAAAGATTTTGGAATATGAAAGTAGCAACGGTGAAATGCCTCCTGCAGCATCTGAAACTAAAAAAGCTAAAACCGCTTGATATAAAAAAATTCTGATAATGTATCATTACCAACAGAAGAAGATAGTTCCATGGAAGAGATAAGCGACAATTATACCAATATTGATAATACTATATATAAAAAAAAACAATAGCAATAAAGCAAATGAGACCACGTGTTTCAATTAAAAATCCAGTACACAATCATATATAGTAAAATTGTCTTTTTTAATTTGTCAATATGAGTTTTTGCTCGCATTTATTATTGATTTTTTTTATATACAATTGAGAACTGATATAGACTTGTTTAATATATAGAATAAACACACACTAAATGAAACTTAATTTAGGAGTTTTTAATGTCAGAGGGTTAAACTCCCTTGAAAAAATTGATCTTCTTACTAAATGGTATGACTTTGTTAAACCACACATACTCGGTGTTATAGAAACAAAAATTTACAGTGGATCGCAAATTAATCCATCAAATAAACTAAATAGCAAAGAATTTACGGCTTTTTCAAATACATCTGACACACCATCAGCAGGAATAGAAATCATCATCGATAAAAACTGCCCATTCAACTCTTTTAAAATATTATATATTGATGCGCACATACTAATTATCACTTTTCACCACAAAGCTATAACACTAAACATTGCAATTGTATATATCCCTCCAGGCCCCATTATTATAAATAGATTAATCCTAATTCTGAACTCCAAATTTGTGAACACAGCACATCCAGTATTACTTATAAGGAACGTTAACATGTCATATGAAAAATTTACTAATAAATGGCTTCATCATCTGTCATTTTCCATGATGAGTGGGAGAGGATTTTTGCCAGAGAGAGCTATATCATTTAATAATGGAAAATTTTCATCATTGATTGATCTAGTCTTCTATACCCCCTCATTGCATAACATGATGAACATTTTTCTAAAGAACTCCCCTCTATCTGATCATGCCACAGTCATAGTATCTCTGAAACTTAATTTCAATATCAGATCAACAATAATTACTGGAAGAACCATCAGAGTTCTTCTTCCATCACCACTCCAGAATTACTTTTCTCAGAAATATATATCTATTTGCATAAGATAAAAAGTATACAAATGGACCCAGTCCAAGCATGGCGCGCATATGTCAATATATTATCATTCAATATTAACCATCTTACCAGTACCACACCATCCCCAACTAAACTTTTAAACCTTATGGATGACACTTATAAAAAAATTATTACATTATCACAATCTAACTATGATGCCCCAGATTAGTAGCATTAAAAAAACATATCAATCAATTTCAGAACAGCTTAAAGAATATATTGCCATAAAAAAAGAAAAGTATACTTAAACAAGCCTCACATCTTAACCAGAAATCACAGCAGATGGGCATTAGGTCACCCCTCTCCAGTTCGAGTACCATCAGCCATAAAAATACAATCACATACTGTTTGTGGAGATTTCATGTTGGAGCAATTATTTTCATTTTTTAAAGATAAATTTCAAAAAAATCCTCCCTTAGATCCATCACAACTTTTATACAGTAGACCAGAAAAAGAAGTTCAAATTGCTTCTAATGATTTTGTACAAAAAATAGAGTCAACACCAGATTCATGCCATCCTGGAATAGATGGGATTCCCAAGTTCGTATATTCTCATCTTAATAAAATTACAGCTCAGTATACGTCTAATCTTACTAATTTTTTAACTAAAGACATATATAGAATACCAGGTCTTTATCAAATATTGCTTGTACCGTTTGTGAAAAAAAAAAAAAAGGTTTCATCAATAACAAACTTACGTCCAATTTCAATGTTCTCTCTTGGAATAAAAATTATAGAATCACTAATTAAAGACAAAATAGAGCCATATATTATACCAAAAACTATCAAAAATGCAATTTGCTAAAAAGGAATTTTCAACTGGACAGGCAGCTTTCCTATTCAAATCAACTATAGAAACAATAAGAAACAACAAAAAATACAGTCCTATAGTTGTTCAACTAGACATAGAAGCAGCATTTGACACAATACCAATAAATACACTACTGAAAGCTCTAGAACAATACACAGTACAAAAAGCCTACCTAAATCTACTTGATAACCTATTAATAAACTATAAAATATACGTTACTCTAAATGGAAAAACTTCACCACCAATAGTACCTCATCAATCCATTCCACAAGGATCCCCTCTTAGTGCCTTGTTATTTACTGCCTACATAAATCCCCTAATTAAAATCATAGAGATTGAATTACCTGGAATTTATGTACCCTGCTTAAATACTGACATCTCATGTATAGCTTACATGGATGATCTTACAAATTTTTTGACATCTCAAAAACACATTCCTAAACTTCTAAAGATAATTTCCAATTATACAAATGAATATAAATTAACATTTAACATGGAGAAACCTTGTCCCTGGCAAATTTTCACTGGCAGCAGTATAACAAGACATTTTAAAGGTAAACCTAATCCATTTCTTGGTTTCCATTTCTATCTGCATCATTCACCAATGAGACTACTTATACAAAAAAATATTGTAAATAAAGTAGAAAGTATAGTAAATTCACTAACAAAAGCCTACCTTTCACTGTACACAAAGATAGCACTTTTTAATATATTAATCATAACAAAAATCACTTATTACACTTTAACAATACTTTATACGAAGGCATTCACTAATAAAATAGACTCACTTTGTAGAAAACTCTTGTGGGGAAAAAAAGTAATTTCAATATCAGTAACATGGCTAAGAAATTTACTCTCACAAAATGGTCTGGGACTTCATTCAATTTACACCTTCAGAATCCAAAAAACACTAAACATAATCTCTGCATGTGCGCTAAAATTCCCATAACTACAAATAGCCTGTATAATCACCCCCACAGATAAACCACCTCCTTTACAAGGATTCCTGAAGACACTACTTGCACCATTACTATCTATAAAAAACTTGAATTTTAATCCACCTCAAAATAAATTTAAGTACTGTGAAATACATTTGTTTTTACACCCATCACAAATTGATGAAAAAACTGTACTTAATATCACCAATAGACAACTATGCCATAAACTTAAATTCTGGTCACTTGAACCAAAATATTTTGATTTTCATCTTAAAATTAACCTTGACTCTCTACCCACACAGCATTTTTTGAAATATAGAAGGAACTGTCAAAATGTAGACAATTTATGTAACCTCTGCCACAGAGACTCAGAAACACAGGCTTATATTTTTTTCTCATGTCTAGGACTAAATAACATCCATTCAATAATTAATACACTATTCAAAAATAAAAGGATAAATATGGAATGCCAATTTGCCTCATTTATAAAAGGAGTTTTTGCTGAAATAAGAATCAGTGTATTCATTCTCTATGCTCTATAGTGTACAAGTGTAAATTCATATACAATAATAATCCAAGAAGGCACCCGAACACATTCAAAAATAAACTGGATAGTATATGTGAAAGAGATAAAAGAATAACAAATCACACAACATTTATTGACACCTGGTCTCTATTGTAGTTACCATCAAACTTATAAAAAGTAGGAAGTCACAAAAGATTTAGAAATGTCAAATGAAAAAGTTACATCTTGCCATCATTGAAAAAACATTATATGATAGTGAACTTTTATACCTCTGCCAGCTTTACAAACAATTGACTGTCTGTATAATAATCAAGGATAATGTGTAAAAAAATTGTGTAACCTTTTTTTAAGTTATTGAATAAAGTCCTTTGAAAGATGATGATGATGATAATAATAATAATAATAATAAACTATGAAAAAGCAATTATAATAGTGTATTAAATAAACCATTAGTTTATTGCACAGTTGTGAAAGTATGTGCTTATATACCCTTTATATTAAATATAATCTTTCAGACACTGCTTAAACATTAATAATAAATTCCATTTATCATACTTGTTGATTCAAGGTAATTCACATTCAACACATTAATTCATTTTAAGATTGCTTATCATTTGGATATTTATCATATTTAATATTTGCTTTGATAATCAACAATTCAGAAGTGGCATTTAAATTTTTAGCTTTCATAATCCATTAACCATTTAACGATTATTTAAATATTTAGCATTTATAATCTGTAATAAAGTAATTTCTAATAATTTTTGAATTGAAGTTGAGCGTTTCTCCAAGTGACAAAGTTTATGGATGTATATTTGTGTTAAAAATGTGTTATTTAAAGATTTTCCTTTCATAATTAGAGATGAGATAAATTAAAAATATTGAAACATTTTCTTGAAGTAAAAAAAAAATCAATTATTTTACCATATTCTGAAAACAAACATCAGCAATTTGTTTGAAATTAATAAATATAATTTTCCAATTATATCAACTATTTCATTTTGCTTCCAATTGAAAAAGTATAGCGATTTATTGTTGAAATAGTGAGACAGAATTTCATAAATCAATTTATCCATTTTTCCACTAACAGTTGACTGTAATGAGATTCATTGAAATAAAGATTTAATTACTTAATGAATGGTAGCTTCTGTTGCATTTGTTGTGATTCATCTTTTTCTTAGCATGCTGAGAAAAAATCACTCTTAGCCAGCAAAAGCAAAATACCTAGCTATTTAGCATAGCCAAAAATCAAGTAGATGGCAACCAAAGTGGCTATTTAAAAATTTTAATCTTTTTAGGTTCTGACTGCAATAAAAATTTGTGAAGACTGTCTGGATTTTCCAAATTTCAGCTTTTAGACCCGTTTAATCAGCTGATGTCTGATTCAATATATTTCCCATTATGCATTGGGCTTTCATGATTTTTCCAGGAAAACATGGATGAGGTTGGCATGATTACCACCAAGAAAATGTTGGATGTTAAGATTGTTTTAATCTGCATGGTAAAACTTTATGAACAACATTCAAAAATGCAGAATAAAGAAAATAATAATTTCAGTCTTATTCAATGCCTTTACTTTTATTTCCCGGTTTTAAAATAATATTGCAAACATTTATTTCAATCAAATTTAAATTATTATTTTTTAAAAAAATAATATGACTTAAAATTAATTTTACTAAATCGAAATAGTATGGTTTCACACACACACACACACATACAGAAAATATTAAAGGTAAAAATTGCACATAGATAAAAAATGTAATCTGCAATACAATTGTTTTACTTTAAAATATTTTAGTGTTGTAATGCTAAACTTATAATTCTATTCTATATTTCTATCTTAAATTATTTGTTTTATGTGTGTCAGCACCTCTATTTATTTGTACAATTTGACAGCTTTATTCCTTAATAAGAATAATGTCAAAAACGTAAGCGTACATATTTTAAGACAAGGATCGATCATATAATCTCTTTGGAAAGCCATTCAGAAATGTCTTATAAAATTATACTTTCTCTTAAAAGCAATAGTATGACAGACTTTTTTATTTGATATTAGTCATATTCTGGTGCAATACAACCAATGACAGCAATAAATATTTACTTAACTAAAAAAAAATAAGCCAATAAAATTTTTACAGAATTTTAATTATAATAGACAATTTAAAAAAGATTATGTAATGTTACAATATATATATATATATCAACAGCATCATCATCAATCATTATCAATACACTGCAGAGTGAAGGTCTCACCAAATTCAATCCATCTTTTTCAATCTCTAACCTCTTTTCTACACATCACTCCTGCACACTTTCTTGTTTCATCCATCCATCTTACATGTGGTCTGTTTCTGGGTCTTTTACAATCTCTTGGATTTCGGTTTAAAATTTCAAGTGTCCACCTATTATCATATCTTTTAGCAATATATCCAGCCCAACTCCAATTTAGTTTTTTAATTCTGTCAATGATGTCAGTAACATATTTGTTCTCTTATCCATGTAATGCATTTTTGATCTCTTCTTGTTATTTTCTAACATGCATCTCTCCATACTTCTTGGAGAAGTCTCTGTATTGTGCCTCTATTAATTATGTAAGTCTCACATCCATAAGTAAGAACTAATAAAGCACATTTATTAAAAAGCTTTCTTTTCAAACACATAGGCATATTTCGTGTGTGTATATATATATATATAATCAATAGATGGCGTTTTACCAAAAAACCATCAAAGTGTATGTTTGTTTACATAAATGTCAGAGTAAGCATTTACTATCTCTATCATTAGTTCCACCCTCAGATCATGATTTCAAGCTATCATCAGTGAAGGATAGGAATAAGAAACTAGATCTAAACACTAACACTGAGCATTTATGAAACAATTTCTATTCAGCTTGTAAGCATGAATCTTTTAGACACTTAATGTCTTCAAATTCAGCATAGCAAGCCAGATAGCTATGTGGGTCTGATATCAGTTCAGTTTCACCACATAGTAGAAGCTTCTGCAATATATATCATTGCAAGAAAACTTCAAAGGTACATTTATGAAAAACAAAAAAAACTGAACTGATATCAGACCCATATAGCTATCTGGCTTGCTATGCTGAGTTTGAAGACATTACGTGTCTAAAGGATTCATGCTTGCAAGCTGAATAGAAATTGTTTCATAAACGCTCAGAGTTAGTGTTTAGATCTAGTTTCTTATTCCTATCCTTCACTGATGATAGCAAATCAGCTTGAAATCATGATCTGAGGGTCGAACTAATGACAGAGATAGTGAATGCTTACTCTGATGTTTATGTAAACAAACATATGCTTTGACGGTGTTTTTGGTAAAACGCCATCTATTGATCATAAATACAAGCATTAGCAAGTTTAACTTGTTTTTTGTTTTTCATAAATGTACCTTTGAAGTTTTCTTGCAATGATATATATTGCAGAGGCTTTTACTATGTGGTGAAACTGAACTGATATCAGACCCATATAGCTATCTGGCTTGCTATGCTAAGTTTGAAGACATTACGTGTCTAAAAGATTCACTCTTGCAAGCTGAATAGAAATTGTTTCATAAACGCTCGGAGTTAGTGTTTAGATCTAGTTTCTTATTTCTATCCTTCACTGATGATAGCAAATCAGCTTACAATCATGATCTGGGGGTGGAACTAACGATAGAGATAGTGAATGCTTACTCTGACGTTTATGTAAACAAACATACGCTTTGATGATGTTTTTGGTAAAACGCCATCTATTGATCATAAATACAAGCATTAGCAAGTTTACCTTGTTTTTTTTTTGTTTTATATATATATAATTAACCAAGTTATACATTTTGCAACTTGCTTTTAAGCTTGCATTTTATGATCACTAGATGGAGCTTACCAATAGCTCTAAGCAAGCTTTGTTTTTATAAGTGCCAAAAGAGATAGAATTCAAAATCTCTATCATTATCCCTACCTTCAGACCAATTGGTTTCAAGCTGGAGGGCTAAGATTTTAGAAACTAGATTTAAAATACCAACTCAAAAGTCAGCACTTATAAAACACATTTCTATAAATTTGAAAGCATGAATTTATCAGACTCATAGACGTCTTCAAATCCAGACTTACAAACTAGATAGCTATATGGGTCTGAATTCAGCTCAGTTTCACCATATAGTAATAGCCTCTGCAATATGTAGCATTGCAAAAACCTTCAAAGGTACACTTATAATAATTAAAACAAGTTAAAATTTTTGTAACTTGCTTTTAAGCTTGCATTTTATGATCACTAGATGGAGCTTACCAATAACTCTAAACAAGCTTTGTTCTTATAAGTGCCAAAAGAGATAGAGTTCAAAATCTCTATCATTATCTACCTCCAGATCAATTGGTTTCAAGCTTATATCTCACCTCAGTGGAGGGCTGGGAGTCTAAAAACTAGATCTAAAATACAAACTCGAAAGTCAGCAGTTATAAAACATAGTTCTGTCAATTTGAAAGCATGAATTTATCTCTGTCAGCACTTATAAAAACAAAGCTTGTTTAGAGCTATTGGTAAGCTCCATCCAGTGATCATATATATATATGGTACCCTTTTGTTAGGTAAGAATGAATTGTTTAGATCAGTTTATTGGAAAATTTTAAATTTCAAAGATAAATAAGGGAAGGATGTGTGTTATATGTTGATGATCTTTTAATAATCTAGTTAGGGCAAGTAAAATAATTGATGTATAATATTGTGTTAGTATTTGAAAGAAAACAGTTAATAAAAATAATTATAAGATTGTATGGTTGGGAAAGCTGGCCATAGTAAATACTGATTTAATAAGTTTTATAAATAAATGATTAAAGTAAATTTTAAAAGTAGTAATTTAAAGTGAAACGAATAGAATAATTAATAATAATAATTGTATTTAATAGATAGGGTATGAGCACAGACTTTCACATGACCCACCACTCTCCACACTATCTCATAACACTGATACACCCGAACACACATATGTCGAAAAGATAAATAATCACCAATATATGTATTTCATGCTAAACCAGCAATCATCAGTTGGTCCAGATTACCATCTCTACACATATATGCTACAAGTGCTCAGATATATATTAAAATAGCAAATCCTTCTACTTTAATGGACAGGCTTCAATGTACTCCATACTCCAACTCTTCAACCATCCATCCAATTGAAAATCTGATGATGGAACACTCAAAGGCCACCCTTAGGCTGAGATTGTTGTCACACCCATGTTGACCTAAAGGTCAATCTGACCCCTCATTTACAGGACATAATCCATTAAATACATACAAGGTATAGGCAGACATCTCTAATATGTAATAGATGAAATACACAGGCTTATATATACCTGTGTCTATATATGTAATAGACAGGGTATGAGCACAGACTTTCACATTATTTATCTTTTCGACATATGTGTGTTCGGGTGTATCAGTGTTATGAGATAGTGTGGAGAGTGGTGGGTCATGTGAAAGTCTGTGCTCATATCCTGTCTATTACATATATAGACACAGGTATATATAAGCCTATGTATTTCATCTAATAATTGTATTTAATAGTTAAATTTTAAAAAAATCATTTAATTAAAAGTAATAATGTGGGAGAAAAGTGTATATTTGATTTTATAATATGGGAATAATTATTTAAAATTTTGCTATCAATACTATTTTTATGTAATATTTTATAAATTAAATTATTTATTTTGTTTTCATTTAAATTGTTAGTGTCTCACGTATTTTTGTGAATCACGTGATGTGTAGATATTCACAAGTGCGCTCACAAAGTTTTTTTTTTAATAAAGTAAAACTATTTTAAAATTCTAATATAAGTTTTAAAAATATTAGATTTGTCTATTCAAGGATAAAATAATATTATCTGTTATAAATATTAAATGGAGTCTTTAAAATGAATATAATAAGTAAAAATAGATTTTTATTTTATTTTAAAAATAGCTACATTTTAAAAAAGACTAAAAGTAATAATAAATGTTATGATATGATTTTAAAAGTTATTTTGAGGATTTTAATTGATTTTAATAAAGTATAAAAATTAACTGGTAATTAAATAATATATTTTGAATATATTTGCTGAGTCATCATTTATTTTTAAATTTTAATACAGCATTTCTGTAATAAGTTGGCAGAGCATTGTTTAAATTTAACCAATGAAATGTGTAGTTTGGGCAGGTATAAAACAGGTCTGCAGGGATTTACAGGTCACTGTTATATCATTGTTATTATTATCACAACTTCAGTCAATTAATTGTTAAAATAATAGTCAATTTTATTTGTTTTAAAATTCTAAAAGTACAGTAATTTATTATTATAGGATTGTGATATGTAAATGTGTGGCTAAAATTAAGTAATTCCTTACTTGCTAATCTATTGCATCTAATTTCAACATCAACTTAAACATGGAGAAGTCATCACTGAATTTTAATTTATGGATGGACAGATTGAATTATTATTATTTTATTAGGCACATAATTTTGCCTGTGTTAAGCGTTCATGCTAATGTACTAGTAGATGTCATAAATAGAACTTCATGGAGGGAATATGGAAAGGTTCCTCAGAAGTGGAAAGTAAAAAGATATGAAATGCTTTTTATTCATAAAGCTTATTTAAAATAATATAGTAAAGTTGTTTTTTTAAAAAAACAACTTTTAATGTGACAAAAACAATTATCTTAAGATGCTAAGATATTTTTTCTGAAGAAATATTGAGAATCAATTTTAAAAACTATGATTTTTAAAAGGATATAAAAATTAAGATTATTAGTAAAATGATTATATCATATTGAAAAAATTTTAAAATGAGTAATTAATGTATGCTGGACATATAAAAATTTGTCCGAAAATATTTATGGAAAATATTTTAAACCACGTAAAGAATTTTATTTGTTGTATCAGAGAACATAGACTTTCGGGAAATATGGATATAAGTTACAAGAACATGGAAATTATTTTAGTGCAAAATATCAAAAGTACTTTTAATACTATAGTTACACAACAATGGAATTCATGAGTTATTTAAACTTTTGGAGATAAAGTAATAATTACTTAAATCAATCCGGATATTTGAAGTGAACTTACCATGTTTAGTTTGGAACAGTCATCTTGATTTTTTGTGTTGCAATGTGAAATATCAAAGCATGCGTAGTTTTTGGCATCAGAAGTGTGATCAACAATGTTGTACCAGGAGAAAAAGGACAGTTTTATAACGAACTTTGTTGGAGTTTTCTTTTCGTAAATATTTTTTAATTTTATTTACTAACCTTCATAATAATGCTTAGAGAATAGAATTAGGGTAGGTTCATAGAACATTAAATTATTTACTAACCTAGTAATTAATTATTATAAAAAAATCTTTAATAATTTTTTAAATAAAAAATTTAATATTTTAAAGTATGATAATGTGGAATGAGTGATATTTAAATAATGTTTTTATTTGGTTCGTAATCCAAGAATAGTAATGGAATAATTGACAAGGAAGACATATTATTGTTGGTAACAATTATAAAAGTATTGATCATTTTCTTATTGTATATTTTAGCGTGGATGTATGAATTTTAGTATGAAAAACACAATACATACACATAGTTTATAATTTGTTTATTCATGTTAAAGAATATGCATACTTTTAGTAATATTGTAAGTACATTTTAATATAAGGGAAATATAAGTATATGATTCTATTATAACTGAATTTAAGGTTTATTTTAAGTGATAAAAATAATAAACTGGGATATCGATACTGATTGTTTGTATTTATGTTTAAAGTTACTAAGCGACGAAATAATCTTTTTTTATCGATTGGTTATATGGTTATTTTAGACATGAATTTATTTATTGCTATAAGAATGTAGGAATAGATTTAGTGATGTAAGCTTGGTATTAAGTTAAATGGGACCAAGATAATATTTTAGGTAGGATTTGTTTATATTGGAATAAGTATAGACGATAGTGGTTATTGTGCAAATATAGATAACTTAGCCCTATAGCTTGTATATGTTCATGGTAGTGTTATTTTTGTATGTTGAAGTTGTAATGTTCCATAGAGCTGAATAAATAGCTTGGACATTATGTTTATTAGTAGAGGTGATGAACTAAAATAGTCATACCTTCTTTATGATACACTGTGACCATGATGGTTATTTAATAGAAGTGCTATTAAATTAAAATCTAATTTATTCCATATACCTATTTGTGTATTTACTATCGATATTGTTCGGATTGCATCATAAAGGATGGTATTTCAAAATATGAAATGATGAATAAGTTTAAAAGAAAGAATTATTATTAAAGAATATAAGATGGGTTATATTGTTTTAAAGTAAGGATATAAGTAAGTGTAAAGAGTACAAGATTATAACTTGTTAATAATGAATTATAAACTTTTTATGTTTGGGACTCATTATTATTTATTACAAATAAATAAATGATGAATAAAATGTGTTATTCTAAAGATATTATTTAATCATTAAGTTTTACAAAAATTCAATTTTAATGCATATTTTTACAAGTAAAAGAAATATACATAAATCACATTTGAAGAATATAAGTGCTCATAATTTTATATAATTATTTTTCTATAATAATAATACATCAATACTTACATATTATTAACATCACATTGATGAGTAATAAGCAGTCTAGATTAATAGATATGTTATTAGTTAAGATTATTTACATTATGATTAGATTGGGAATAATTATATAAGATAATAAAAGTATTTTAAAAATTAAATAATAAATAATAAAGGTATATTGAATTAATAATTTAAATGATATTTTTTTTTTGCAATGTACTGATTTGAAAAAGAAACTTAATGGAGGCCATAAAGATATTATAGTAATATTTTAATAATAAGAATTTTATAAAGGCAATTTTTCTTGTATTCGATATTATATTTATTTTATTTAATCTATTTTTTTTTTGTGAGATTACCTTCATGTTGTATATATTGTATATAATTATTGTTCAAGCTCATTAATAAATTTGTAAAGTTTTGTTTATAAATCTTGGTGTCGACTCAATTTCTTCACATCACATAATCACAGATAATTAAAATTAAGACATGATATTTGCACAACATAAATAAAGTTGTTATTTAAGAGTTGTAATGTTTTATTGATATAATTTTATTAAAGAAATTTCATTTATTATATCATTGTTTTGGTCATAAAATAACCACAAAAGATTTATACAGAATTATATTATTAGTGATTGCCACATATTCTCAGATTATAATATCATACCATATATGTTTGTTTAAGATGCCAGATATATTACATTATTATTATTTGTTATACATGATCAATATTACAAGTAGAAAAGATGTGAGATTAAATTATAAATTGAATATTAGTATTATTATTTTATTAGTAGTAGTATTAGTTAGATGTAGTTAGGAGTGATATTAAATCCCTTATCATACTTAATTACAAAAGTTATAATTATTTTAGAATTATTTTAAAAGAACCTGAGATAACTTGAGCTAAATCATTTTAATAGAGATATTCAGATTAATTTATTAAGAGTCAATTACTTAATTAATTTTGATTAAAGACGTAGGAGTACTATAGATTTATTGTTTAAGTAATAAGAGTAAGGATAGTATTCTTATGCCATTGAGGTGATATCCTGTGGGATATTGGCTTAATGTATTCGTTTTACCACTTGTAAACTCACTTCATAGTCTCATGATTTTTATTAGATATTTATTTATTTAATTTATAAAACAGAATTATATTATTATTTATTAGTTAAAACCAGTTTAATGATTGATATTATTAAACAGTTTATTATTATTGATTGGATACATTTAAAAGTGAACATAATTATTTATCTGAGCTAGATCAATTGATTGTTATTACATATTTCTTAGAAGTGAGGGTACAATATATATATATATATATATATATATATATATATATATATATATTATATATATATATATAGATATATATATATATATATATCTTATCAACATCATATCATACAATTTAATTCTATTTTAGACTAGATTATTATTAAATAAAACAACTTTAGAACATCCACATTTAGTGGTAGTTTGCTATTACTACATAAATAGTTTTTAAAAATGATTTTTAACTACTATATTATTATTTTATTCAGTAAGAAATTTTTTTTTGACAATTTATTAAGACAGTCTTGCTTTCCACAAAACAGATCATTGATAAAATTGCTAATGTCTTATATAAAAAAATACTACTTATTAGAGTTGCTTTACTTGTTTAAAAGAAATATTTTTATGCTCTAAATAAGAGTGGATTACGAAAAAGCATTTATTACAGTAGATCTATTCTGATTCATATATTGAAAAGATCAATTATAAAATCAATGCAGGAAAGGAACACATTATTGCTATTAGGGAATTGATCTATAAGATACCCATTTATATACACACATTAAATTAACAAAATATAATTTCAGTTTTAGTTAAATGCATATTCTGAATAAAGATGATTAATATAAGTAAAAGTTATTAAGAAAGGTTATAGTGAATATTAACCTGTTTAGTTGCAAACTTCATCTATTTATTTTATATAAGCCATAGTAAGACTTTTTTCCATATTCTTCTATATTTGAACGTTTTATTTTTATAATTTAACTTCCTTCTCTATATCATATATTAATAATTTTAACATTATTTATTATAAATGTAACTTTTCAAATGATAGATATTCTAAAAGTTAATATATGACATTTTCAAAATATAAAAATAAATTTCTTAATGAAGTTCTTATCTATAACAATGGCACTTTGCATCACTGGACATAATTTATTTATTCAAAAAGTTAATAGAAAAAAATATTAAATATTTGAATTCTATGTTATTAAAATCAAGATAAATTTAGAGTTAGTTATGATCAAAATACAAAAAAATATCTTAAAAGTATTGCTATTAAAATTTTAAAAAGTAATTTCTTCACCATATAGATAAAAAAGATATTCTTATTTACCAAGTAGAAATTGCTTCTGCATAGCTGTAATAATCTTTTTAAGAGTTGTTTCTTTTAAAATAAATCTTTTCAAAAAAAATTATTCTTGTAGTGATGTAAGTTTCTGGTTCAAAATTAGAAACTATATTTTAAATTCTTTAGGTGGATTGACTTAACAAGCTAATTTCATTTATTTTAAGTGATATGCCAATATTTTTGCTATGATAAAAGAAAAATTTTAAGATTGCTAATATTATTTGTACTTTTTGAGCTTATTATAAATACATGCTTTACATGCAAAAATGTGTGGAGAGTATTTTTGTACAAACATTTACTTAGCTGAGCAAGTCTTTAAAATTGGATTTAGACATAATTTATTATTATGAATGTAGCAAAAAAATTTTTTTTAAATCTCTATGTAAAGTAATGTCAGAATTTTGCATTTTAAAGTTACATATATATTTAAAGGGTCTAAATAATGATAATAAAAAATTATTTATTTTAAATAAAAATACATAAAATTTTCACAGTATTAAAAATTTTTATAAATAGATATTTAGATAGAAAATGAACTTGTTGAAATTTATTTTTGGTCAAAGTTATAAAGTATCTATAGTTTTAATCTTGTAACCTGAATATGATTGATGCAATTGAATGGTTATAAATTAACTTTTCTTAGAAATGGTAATTTATTATTTGTGTTTGTAGCTAATTTATGTATGAGTGAAGTGATTGTTGTCTAAACCAGAATTTAGAATGAGGGCTTAAGCCATCAGGTCATTTCTTATAAACTATGCAACACCTGAAAAAAACTATTACTAAAGAATCACCATGCCTCATAGAAGTAAACAATAATTTATCACAAGTAGATTAATCACACCTGATCTCACCTTGACCAAATATTAATGTTTGTAAGTCAAAAAGCAATCAATTTTTTATAAGTTGCTAACTTTTAAACTTGTTTTTAGAGCTTTTATTAATAGTATCATTAAATGTTGAGCATTTCTACTTTATCTAATTTATATAAATTAACTGCTTTATTTATTCTTACTTTTTCATTAAGTATTTGAAGATATGATTGATTTCAAAAAATTATATTGCTATATACACTACTCGTCTATACATGAGCTGTGCATTGAAAAATCACCACAGTAAGTTATCATTGAGTTACTCCAATTCCATTACCAGTCACTGTCACAATTTTATATTATTAATAACTTGATAATGCTAAAATTAAATATGTATTTTGTCAATTATATTTTGTCAGTTAACAAAATTCATGTAATGTTTTGATTTTACAAGACTTAATGATTTTTTTTTCCTTCACTAAAAATCAAATTGCAGTTTAATTTTTCTAGGATAAAATAGATCAAATGTTGTAATATTTTTATAATGTAGAGAATAGCTAAATTTATTGTATTTTTTTTTATATCTTAGATGTAATGATGGCAAGAAGGTAAATGAGTTTGTAGATGATGTGGATTCTGAATGAAACAAATACTTTAGCAATCTATGATGTATAAAGCCTAAATTAACTGAAAATGGTTCAATATATACATAGAGAGAAGAAGAGTGAGATATTATAGCAATAAATACTTTTTGAAATTTTTAAAAAACTATATTTTAAAATATTGAAGTTTATTTTTTATAGTTTCTATTTTAATTAATTATAGTTATGGTTATAAATTTTACATAAAACTTTTCATTTTTGTCTCTTTTAAGTATAATTAAATAATTTAGTTTACTTTTATATTCTAAAACAGCATAATATGAAAATGACTATTTTATTGTTTTTTAATTTCTCTTAAGAGTAATTACATTTAAAATTCTTAACAAATGAATTATCATTAATGCAAATTAAATTTGAATTTGTAATTTTTTTTCATGTTTACAAAAAAATATATTTTATATCAAATTAAAATATATTTATAACAATACAAATTACTTTTATAATATTTAAAATTTCGCAATACTTTTAAAAAATCTTTTAAGTGAATTCTCTAAAGAACTTCAAACAAAAAAAAATATTGAAAATGTAAATGAGGAAAAAATGTCATTAATACCAACATGGAATGTGAAATATTTAATTTTAGTAATATAAAAATAAAATTTACAAAATCAAAACACCAGCATTTATAATTTTAAAAAATCCGAAAAATCAATTTAAGAATATTGTTATTATTATTATTTTTGCTTCTATTTGCAAAAACAAAACAAAAAAAAATACGCTAGTTGGCCATGATTTGAAAATAAATATATATTTTTTTCATTTATAATCAATGAATATATGAAAATGTTTATTTTAATAGCCATTTTTAAACCTAATATGGGTTTATATTCATTTATAAAATAATCTGCTAACATCATTAATTTTTAGGTTTTGATCCTTGTTGATTAAGGTTACAAGTATAAGTTCTTTTTTCATGACATTTAAAATAATTTCTAGATTAATAATAAATGAATCATTAATCATTTGGAAAATTATGTTACATTTGAACACCCGTAGCAATTGGTTGGGTTTGATTTAGGAATCTTTTAATTCCACTAAATTGTATAATCTAGGATTGTTAATTTTAATTAGAAAAAATAAGTTTTGAAAATTATCAAGTTATATTATCACATCATGTTTCCTGTACAAAAAAAAAACTATGTTTATCCATAAACAGTTCTATTCATTAAATATTTAGATATAAAATAAAGTTATATTTTTTTAAAAAAAAAATCAACATGTTTTTTTTTGCTTTCAAATTTGATTGTTTATTAATCAAAATTAAGTAATAATTACGATTTATTATAATCAACTGGATAAAAGATCAATATTATTTATATCAATATAAAAACAATAATGTATATAAACACATTTACATTTTATTATTTAATTCTTATAAACTCATTGTAGTCAAGTATTACAAAAAGGTATAATGCAATAAGCACACTTTTGACAGACCACTTTCAGAATAATAATACTTTATAGCAATGGTTTTCAAAAAGCATGCTTAGTGCATTATAGAAGTCTTGAATTTAAACTTTTACCTTTTTGTAATATTTGGTTAACATGAGTTTATAAGAATTACATGAATTAAGGAAAATCGAATTTAATACCTATTTAGAATTTTATTATTTAATATTCCATATATAAAAATATTGAATAGTTTTCTAACAATTTTGTCCAAAGATTTGATACTAAAGTATGAATAAGCAAGTTAAATTGATGTTTGAACTATGATATTTAGTGAGAAAAAATAGATGCTATAATTTCATATTTACATTTAGTTTTGCTTAGCATATTATTCCATTTATATAAAGAAAGTCAGTGCATGTACTTTTAACTACAGAGGTATAATATTTAAATCACAACCTAAATGTGAATACAGTACATAAATTTATATTTAAACTGTGATATTTAATGAGGGGGAAAATAGATGCTATATTATCTTATTTACATTTAGTTTAAGTTAGCATGTTATTACATTTACACAAAGGGAGTAATTCTAAGTAATTCTACCATTAACAACAAATGCTCAAAAAACAATCAATACATGTTCTTTATACTATAGAGGTATAGTATTTAAATCACGAAGAAAACATGATTATAAGACCTCAATTCATGTTTGAAATATTATATTTATTAAGAGAAAAAAATAGATGCTATAATACCATATTTATATTCAGAAAATAATATTATTATTAAAAAAACAAGGCCTTTCAAAACATCATTTGATTTATTCAGAGGGTGCTCCAATAAATGATCTTATTATAGTTATACTTAATGCTATCAAATTCACATACAGTTAACAACGGATTTTTAGAGTGAGTACATTTCTCATATTTATTTACATAATATTAAAATCTTTTATTTAATTTACATTAAGTATTATTAAAAATTTGTTAAAGCAATTACTTTGAAAAAAGAACATCCTTTCTATAGATAATCAATTAAATAACTATTACAATAACACTGTTAACAAAAATAATAGACTTTCAAATTATGTACATTTCTCACATTTATTTATATAATATTTAAATCTCTTTTTTGCTGTCAAATTCCCATATCAAAACGATGGCCTTTCAAAAAATCAGGTACATCTAGTATATATATGAAATAAAATATTCTTTATAGACTAATTTTTGTAATAATAAAACAATCAGTATGATTTTTTTCATTTTTGTTAATTATTTTTTATTATTCTCTAGTTTGTATGATATATATATATGTCCAAAAGATGGCGCTATACCAAAACCGCCGAACAAGTGTAAGATTTGTTTTACATAAACGAAAAAAGAGTCAGAAATTAACTACCTCTTTCATTTGCTCACTCCCAGATCAGCTGATTTCAAGCTGGTTTGCTATCCTCAGTGGGAGATAGAGTATAGAAACTAGATCTAAAACACTGACTCTCAAGTGTTTATGCAAAACGTTTCTATCAGATTGCAAGCGTGAATTTTTCAGACCGGAAAAGTCTTCAAACCCAGCCTAGCAAGCTAGATATTTATATGGGTCTGATCTCAGTTCAGAATCACCATATAATCAAAGTCTCTGCAATATATATCATTGCAAGAAAACTCTAAAGGTACATTTATGAAAAAACAAATACAAGTTAATCACGTAACCTGCTATCACTTGTTATTTATGTCCAAAAGATGGCGCTATACCAAAACTGCCGAACAAGTGTAAGATTTGTTTTACATAAACGAAAAAGAGTAGAAATTAACTACCTCTTTCATTTGCTCACTCCCAGATCAGCTGATTTCAAGCTGGTTTGCTATCCTCAGTGGGAGATAGAGTATAGAAACTAGATCTAAAACACTGACTCTCAAGTGTTTATGCAAAACGTTTCTATCAGATTGCAAGAGAATTTTGAAGAGCAAAAGTCTTCAAACCCAGCCTAGCAAGCTAGATATTTATATGGGTCTGATCTCAGTTCAGAATCACCATATAATCAAAGTCTCTGCAATATATATCATTGCAAGAAAACTCTAAAGGTACATTATGAAAAAAAAATACAAGTTAATCACGTAACCTGCTATCACTTGTTATTTATGTCCAAAAGATGCGCTATACCAAAACAACAAGTGTAAGATTTGTTTTACATAAACGAAAAAAGTCAAAATTAACTACCTCTTTCATTTGCTCACTCCCAGATCAGCTGATTTCAAGCTGGTTTGCTATCCTCAGTGGGAGATAGAGTATAGAAACTAGATCTAAAACACTGACTCTCAAGTGTTTATGCAAAACGTTTCTATCAGATTGCAAGCGTGAATTTTTCAGACCGGAAAAGTCTTCAAACCCAGCCTAGAGAAGCTAGATATTTATATGGGTCTGATCTCAGTTCAGAATCACCATATAATCAAAGTCTCTGCAATATATATCATTGCAAGAAAACTCTAAAGGTACATTTATGAAAAAACAAATACAAGTTAATCACGTAACCTGCTATCACTTGTTATTTATGTCCAAAAGATGGCGCTATACCAAAACCGCCGAACAAGTGTAAGATTTGTTTTACATAAACGAAAAAAGAGTCAGAAATTAACTACCTCTTTCATTTGCTCACTCCCAGATCAGCTGATTTCAAGCTGGTTTGCTATCCTCAGTGGGAGATAGAGTATAGAAACTAGATCTAAAACACTGACTCTCAAGTGTTTATGCAAAACGTTTCTATCAGATTGCAAGCGTGAATTTTTCAGACATATATATATATATGATTATAAAGTCAATGTCTGAACTATATACACACACATTATCCATGAATTTTAGTATTTGTCAAAAGACTTAGGACCAATTGGTATAGATATAGACTATCACTGTATGTTTCTATTTGAATGTTAATAAAATCCATTTTTTACAGTTATAGTGTATGGTTAACAATATTAAAATATAAATATTAAAATTTGAGTGAATAAACATTAAATGTTGAAAATAAATGTAAAAATTAAGAAGGCAAATCAATGTTGTGTGATAAAATATTAAATATAAATTGTTAATATTTTTACATTTAGCTTTTTATTCCAGATGTCTTCACAATCATCAGTGTGCTATTAGTTGTGTATAATCTTAATATTATTTATTAAGTGAAAGGTATAAAACAGTAGATGAATAAAAGGCATTATTATATAATAACTATTATTGGAATTGTTAACACATTAGTAATTTACTAATGAGCAAGTCTGGAGGAAGGTGGTAATCAAGATCACAAGGCTTGAGAATAGCAATACAAGAGGGATGCAGGGATGTGGAAACTGTGCAGAATTAAAAATACATTTATTTTTGTTCTGTTATGAATAATATTTAATGCTATTTGATTCATTATTTCTAAAAAAAATAAGGAAATATTAACATATTAAAATAAATAATCAGTTTTTGAAATATAATTTGTTATAATTTTCTACAGTTTGTTTTTCTCTCAGGATATTCTCAGTTGTCTTCTTACACATGATTTGTATAACGCATATTTCAAATCACATTGCTATGTGATGCAAAAATGGAATAGTCCATTTTACTATTAATATCCATGACATTTATATATTGTGGTGATTATTTAGTATTTATAAAATAAAAATAATAAACATAACTACAATTTTTTTATTGGTTTATTATAAAAATATTATCTTAAATTTACTATACCCAACAAAATTTTTTTAAAAAATTCAAGATGTCTTCCCTTATTTCATATTGTTTAAAACTTTTGTAGCAATTTTGGTTTAATTTTAAAACCACACGCATACACAAAAAAATGGAAATGTGCTAATAAAATTTATAATATTGTATATATGGGGATAAATTACTTAAAATAGAATCAGTTAAAGTAAAATTAGTTTACACAATAATAATGAAGCTAAATAGTGACATAAAGTTTAAATTGTAATAATTAAATATGTTAATGCAAGAATAAATGTTTATGTTTCTCTGATATATTTCAATATAAAAGAATACCATTTAAAATATTTAGGTAATGTTATTTTAAATCTGAAATAAAATCTCAATTATTGTGGGGATGGTAAACAAAATAAAATCATTTATCTAAATATCTGTGATTTGTACATTTAATTTTATTAAAGTATAATATTTTATTTAAATACATGTGCACACCTCTCAACCAAGATGTTGTTGAAAAGGCATCTTTCAAAAGTCATCAGCTGTTAGAGTTAAAATAAATACTGATATTTGATTTAAAAAATTATTAACTAAATACCTGCATTTGGATATTTGTTTTATTAGACTGGTTTTAAAATTACTGGACTTATTCTTTGTAAACAATTTTATAATAAATGGCTAAAATTTGAAATTTTATTTCTCAGGAACCTTATCATCTTTAAAAACATATAAAAAAACATGTTTACCATGTTAATGGATTAATTTGAAAGATAAAAATTTGACATCATTTATTATTCTATATGCATTAATTCTTTTTACACCTCTGTGATTTACAATTAAAGTCCTTAAGGTTTTCAATCATTTTTATGGAAAATACGTTCTTAAATATTTTGATAATTGTAACTCTTAAATACTTTAAGTAATTTTAGATTATAAAGATGCTGTGAATTGAGACTAATGAATAATAAATATTTTAATAAATAATCCTCACACACATAAGTATGTTTATATAATAGAATTTATTTGAATAGCAAATTAATTCTTATGTACATTTATCTATTATAAATGTTTACGTATATTTGAAATTCATCAGGAAAATCCTGTCATGCTCTTCTATACATGTTGAATCTTCTGCCCAATGCTTAACAAAACTGCACACCCTTTCTTATTCTTTGGCTTTTTTATAACACTTATTCTCTTTTTTTAGCAGGAAATTATGCATTAATATATAACAAATAGAAAACTTCAATTTATTTTCAATATATATATATTCTGCCCTCTATAATGTATCGGGCCCCTAAAGTTGGGCTGCCACAATCTGCCCTCTATAACATATTGGGCCCCTAAAGTTGGGCTGCCACAATCTGCCCTTTACCTATCCTATCTCTCTCCTGTAATTATTTGTAACCATGTACACATCAAGCCCCACACGTCATGCCACTATCTACCCTCTCACCCTACATGTATATGCGTGTATATGTGTACTCCACTTTCCCCAAAATAAATAATATAACATAGTGAAAATCGCCTCACCGGGTTCTAGCTCTAATAATTAATGAGATATTCAATTAAATGCTTTACTAGCTCAGGTTTCTTAAAATTAACTTAGGTTCTGTTTTAGACTAACTCAAATAACTATTCTATAATTCATGAGACTAGAAGCGGAAATAAGGGTGACAAAGTAGATTACATTGAGATAATATCCCATCGGATACCACCTCAATGGCATAAGAACACTATCCCCCCTTTTACTACTATTACATATAATAACAACATAGTGTTCTTATGACTTCTGCAACTTCTAATCACTAAGACTCATTTAACAATTAAAGTACCAATCTTTTATCTATAATAACAATAATAGTAATTATCTAGCTCAAATGAAATAATCTCAGGTTCTTAAATTTATTCAAGGTTAAATTAAAATAAGGTAGCAAAATATGATAAGGGATTTTGTGTCATAATTTACTACTCTGAAATTAGATTAATAATAAAACAATAATAATAATAATAATCACAATCTTCATTGTTTAATCTAACTAGGACAACTTTTCTTTTATCGCAAATTCATAACCGTAATAAATTAGTTAATAATCTAATATCCTCCTTTTTTATCTTTACGTAATAAAATAAATTAGTAAGTGGCAGTGTTTAGATAATCTGATAAATGAAGCAAGTGGCAACTAATAGCATACAATTTAGCAAATTATTATGACAATGGATCTATGACCAGTAACTCAATGCAATTTTATAATTATTCAATTAAAAAAAAAATTAATAACTATTTAAGATTAATATACTTCTCTATTTATATTTTGTGCAAACAATTATATACTTAGTTTAATGATGCTAAACACATCCTGTGAATTCATGCAATGATGTAGAGAAACAAAACTCAGACACAAGTTTTAATAAACAAATTTTAGAATTTTATTAACAACAATCAAAATTAAGATAAAACAAACAAATCTATTTACATTTATTTACATGGGATATCCTCATTTTTTCTTTACACTACAATAGTTGAATAATACATTTTTAGATTTCTTTTATAGTTAATTTAAATTATTATACCTTTTATAAGTTATTTATTTATTTCTCATTCGGTTTATTATATTATTTATTTTAACTATTTTATGGGTAATACTATTCTTTACCTTTTAATATTAAAGTTACAGTATTATAAATTATATATGTGGATAAACATCATTTATGAACATTATAAATTTACAATCAATATGGTTTTTCCTCTAAAAAAAATTACATTTCTTGTAACTCTATATAAGTCACTCTGCATATTGTTCAAATATTATTACTACCTATAACGTTTGTTCTCTAATGCTCGTAAACTCTAATACATTTATTCCATAAGCCATACTCATGTATAATGCCATAACATGGGTTTAATTATCACCTGTTTTAGTTTCACATATACTATAATTATCGAATGTTATTACATTTTTTAAATATGCAATACTTATATCTTTAAATATAATCAACAATAAGAAAACGTTAAATCATTTTTTAATATTTTTGTATATTTCTATTTGGGTATATATTTTATAAAATTATAGTTCATTTCTTAAAAATTAAAATAATTCTCTGACTCCTTCCTTTCTTAGGATATCTGCATCTCTCTTTCAATAATCATAATCTACTCTTTGTTAATACTTAACTATTCTTATTTCAAATAACAGCATGACATACATTCTAAAATATCTATTGTTTCTTTTCAATAGACCTATCAAATAACGATGTAGTTGCAAGAAATATGGATAAAGATAGTGAAAGATGTATAGGATATTGGGAAGATAGATAGATAACTTATCAAAATATATACTTCAAAATGTATGGAACAGTGTGAATAGGGCCGACATTCATTGTCTAATAACCCTGGCAATAAGCATGATGTGGCAGCTATTTATTCAGCTTTACCAAACATCTAATAAGATTCACAAGAAAGATAAAAATAACACTGTCCATGACAACATGTGTAACAGTCGTAGGGCTTTGTTAACTACGCTGATTACCATCTAAAACTACTTATTATTTCATTCCCTGTAGCATCCTAGTTTTAAATACATCCTCTTGGTTTCTGAATCTCCACGTACTACCAAGTCACTACCCAAATTATCTCTCAAGATTTTTTTACTGTATCCAACATCGATAAAACTAACTACCTTTGAAAACAATAAACAAAATTCACTAATATAAAGCATTTCCCTATTCTATAAGAACAATTTGTCTTGCTTTATTACACTGTAGGTTCGACATCTATGTTTTGTTAAAATAACACTTAAATATCCTAATCGGAAAAATTAACAGAAAATATGACATGACCATTGGTTATATTGACCTATATTAATAACACATAAAATGATTATCGTATGCATATTTTTAAAAAATCTAATCACATCTCAAAGTGTTTAGAGTGTTGTTTTTCAAAATGCGTTTTACAATAATTATAACAATAAAACTTTTGCACTACATTCATTCGATTCATAGCTGATCAAAATAAATAAAACATACATTATATCATTATTAACTATAAAATGTACCAAAATAATCTTTACCTTCTTATTAGAGTTCGTAGTAGGTTTCTTTCTCCTCGAACATCGCAAACATACAAAATTTCCACACACATACAATTTTATTTGAACATTCAAAATCAAACATATTATTTTATATAATGTTATATTGCGAATTAATGTATTTGTTTTCCTATCACTATCTAAAACTTAATGTTTAACTTAGATTAATAAAGAAAATAATTTAAACCATAATCACATATTTTTCTGGCGGTAAATCTTGGTTAGTCCCATAATATTTATTATTTCTTCTTTGTCCGAATGTTCTCCTTTCTGATTATTAAAGTTTTAAATAAATTAGTTCATTTAGTAAACTGTTTAGATGATCTTTAGTTTCAATGTTTAATTCAAAATTATTTAAAAAACATTTATTTAGTTATCCCACAAAGCTTTTAATGTTCGGGCAAATATTACCTCGGCGCGTTGATGCATCTTTATTTCTAGCAGAATTACAAGTATTTAATCATTACGGTACCAATTGCGTTCTCCATGGATCCAATATTTTATATTTATTTTTCTGTAAAATATTTTTTTTTCTTCTTTAGGCAAGTGTTTTCCTTGGTAAATTTCACTTTCATTCATTATTAATTTATATACAACATTTTCGATCTTTAACTATTTCTAGAGTATTTGCTCAAGTCATCTTAAAGAAAGCAATTCAAAAAAAATTCTTTTTGTCCATTTATTCTTATACGAATAATATTTATTTTTATTTTCCATTATATTCATTAACTTTGCGCACAATGTCCTTTCATTAATTTTATACGCACAAAAGCAGTTTTCATAGTAATACGCTATACAAACTATATCAACGAATAACATTAACATTTTTGGAATATTATAAAATTTATAACTTGGTTTTCAGAATCTATCCGTTTTTTATTGAAAATTCAGATTATATTTTAATAGAATCCATTGGCAGGTTACTGTGGAGTTAGTGAAACATTATTATGAGAACTTTTTTTAAAATTTTATTCTTAGATTCTCTTCGGAAGATTTTAAATTGTCAGTTGGTTTCTTTCAAGGATATTATTAAAATTATAATAAAATTGACTAATAAATTGAAGAAAGAAAGAAATTTTAAAGAGCTTAAAATTTTACCTCTGCTCTGGAGTCAACACATTTTTGTTCTCCTCGTTTATACAATTAATTGGCGCAATTTTTGTTGTCTGCCAAGATCTAACTTTTTATTGGTCACTCCCTACTTTGGTTTATAAACAATTTCTAAAGTTTTAAAATCGTGACGTAATAGACTTAAATATTAACCTATTATTATTTTTAAATTAATTATTATCTATTACAATTTAATTATTTTTAAAATAATTTTGAAACAATAATTAATAAAGATGTATAATCTTATTTTTTATTATAATGTGTGACAATTCCATCCAGTTCTATAATATACTATTTAAATATTTTAATTATTAGTATTAATTTAAACTAGTGCTTATACATAGAATATTCCAGACAGTCACATAGACATTTCCGGTGTTTAGTCTAGTTTTATCTGTCTTAATAAATTGGCTACTTATATTATTTAAAATGATTATATAAAATTTTGAAAAATAATTTAGAAAAATATAGAACTAGATGCAATCCTCACCATCACAATACTTATTATTAAATATATTATATTAACCCTTTATTGCCTAACCATAGTTTATAATTTTAAATACTATATAATATTAATTTTAAAATTTTTTAGTAATTGACCATTTATAACCATCATTGACCCATAGTAAAGGGCACAATATATATATATTACAACAAAAAGATATTTGTTTTTACTTATTATTTATTACACTGGGAAACAAAATTTTTGTTGCATCCACAAAAATACTTGTTCTTACTTAATTCGAGTGTTCTGATCTCAAATCTGACATTAGTTTTTCTCTGTAAGCTACAGTTTTTTTGCAATTCAAGATTTTAGGTTTTCATCTTACTGTAAAATTTTCAACATTTAGTTTAACATAATGAAGTAGAATGTCTTCTTGGGCATCATCTTTGTAAAAATATAATAATTTATATAATGCAGTAAATACACTAAAAGATATGATTGCATCAGAATTTGTTTACAATTTCAAAACAGAACACATTAAACATGTATTTTAATCATAAAGTTTATGCAAAACTTATTTAAGTTCTATTCAGGCAAAAATTTATATTTGTAGCTCATACATTTGTGTACTTGTTGAGGACAATCTCATTTGATGCTCCAGAAGTAGTCTGCCATCATATTTCTGTCCAACCACCCATTATAACACCCTTCCATCATCTTCAGATCTTGATGAAGGTGTTCTCCCTGCTCATCACTAACAGCTCCATAATTTCCAGGAAACTTATCAAGGTGACTGTTCAGAAAATGAATCTTAATGCTCATGTTACATCCAATGTCATGGAAAGCTAACAGCATCCTTTAACCAGATGTTCATAGTCTTCTGCTTTTTTTGTTGGCAAGGAAGTTCTTTGTAACTGCCACAAAAAACTGTCATACTGCTTTCTTCTTCTTATTTATCTTCCTGGCAATTTCTTTATCAAACAATTCAAAACAAAACAACACTCTCCATATAGTAGTGCCATCTTATGCTAACTAGAGCAATCAATGGATGCCAGAAGGCTTGTGCATAAAATCCCTATCTAGTGCCTACTCATCCAAATCCCCAGACTAGTTTCTGGCTTGTGGCCTTCATCAATGAGGAGCCTTGGATCTGAGAGCACTGCACCTAGATCTTAGGATCTAATGCAACTCTCCAGCACCCACCTTTTAACTCTATTTAACTACAAAACTATGAGAATGAAATTGAAAACACTTTTAATATTTTCAATCCAAGCTCAATAGCTTATATAGTCATATGGGTCTGAACTCAATTCAGTACCCATACATTTTGGTGTCTTTGGCTCTTTAACAACCACAGCCACCACTATCCTATTAGGCAGGATTGGTGTTAAACCACTAAACATCACATGTTTTGTTTTGAATTGTTTAATAATAATTATTGTGCTAGTATGAGATAGTGATCATGTGATGTTTAGCAATTTCTTTATCACATGTGAGGTTTCTAATTTGAGTCCCTCGAATACACCTGCCTTTATCTTTTTGAAAGACAAGGCAGAAAAATCAGAAATAATATGTTGAACACATTCATTTTCTCTATTCAAAGCCTGAACAAACTGCTTCATTAAGCCAAGTTTGATGTGAAGTGGGGACAAAATGATCCTGTCTTGATTAACTACAGGTTCATTCACAATATTTTGCATCCCTACTTCCAGAGCTTCACATTTCAGCCATTCCTTCTATGTCCAGTGTTTCTCCTGAGTTCAGCTGTCCCCACAAACACAGAAATCAAAGATATTTCATGAAACCTCTCTGTTGTCCTAGCAGGAAATTTACCATTTTAAGATCACACAAATAATCCAGTTATGCTCCTCATACTTCAGTAAGTCAAGGACAATTTTTATGTCATTATAATCTTTTCACAGATGAGTTTAATGACCAATTGTAACCACTGCATAAACATTACCATTGTGTATGAGAACACTTTTCAGACTCTGTTTACAGCTGTCAAGAAATAGCTTTCATTCTGTTGGACTTTAAGTTGTAACACCTAGCTGGCTGAGAAGACTACTGATATCATGACAGTAAACAAAGTGTTTGTCTTAGGGGAAAAGTCCACAAAAATTTGTTCACACTTCCTGAAATGGATACTTTAGCTGACCAGTGAAGTACATTCTTTTCTTGAAGCCTGGAGGCTAATAACTCAGCTGCTTTCTTTGATAGGCCCAAATCTCTTACTAAGTCATTCAGGTTGGCTAAACTGCTGAGGGGATAATGACTGCTTGGCATCAGAAGAAGACCCTTCAGATTTTACAACCATTTCCTCATGCATCTTATCAAAATACACTTGATCACCATGTTTACTTTCTTTGTCCTTAGAAAAAATAAAATCATTGAAAACTGGAACCATGAGTGTCTCAGAGTGTGGGATAGGTCATATTGCTGAAGGAATATTAGGATATGCAATAACATGCTGTTTTTTCTTGCCAATGCCCTTTGTATGGATTAGACAGAAATAACAGTCACTGCTGTGGTCCTTAAGTTCATGCCAAACCATGGAAATATTAAAAGGCATTCCTTTGCATTTTCCTTTTGTCCAGTCATGAAGCATTTCCTCATAATTATGACACACAATATGAGAAGAATTCTTGTCTTGATTGCCAAGGGGAACTTGAAAATAGGCAATATATGCACATGTCACATATGATGAAATATTGTGTCTTTGACATTGAAGTATGTAACAGCCACATATGTAACAGAAAGTGTCAGAACTATTCTTACATTTACACCTACTCGAAGAAGCCATGATTCAATCTAAAAATAAAATAAGAGGATGTTTTTATCAGATAATAATTTTTTACATTTAAAAACAACTACAATTATGTAAAAGTGATGTTTGTAAAACATTAATTGCCTTCGGGTTATGTTCAACCCAAGAGTCATTGCTCTTTAATTTCAATTTGAAAACCAATGAATGTCATTAACTGTAACAAAAAGAAATTAAAATTGCATAAAAACTAGAGCATGCACCAAAAAATGATTTCAGATTTGGAATCAGCGATGCAGAAATATATAGTAAAAGTTCTAAAACCTTATGCAACAGAAAATTTAAAAAAAATTGTTGCCCAGTGTTGTATATAGGCTACATAGTATAGTTACTTAGATAAGCATTTATGTAAGTACCTATAGAAGCTAGGCAAGATAATGTCACAGCTTTAGAGGATTATACTATAATAATGTAAGTATTTTGTATTTTAAGAAGTAACTAAGACTTATGTCCACATTATGTCAACACATTATTTCATTTTATTACATATAATTATTAATACTGTTTTATTTTTATCTTTGTCCCACAATATGTAGAGATACATCTGTACAGTTATTAATATAGGAGAAATCAGAATTACGGTACCACAATTAACATGGCTTAATATTATTTATCACTTGAATATTAAGCATTTAATTTATTATTAGATTTAATTTAATATATTACTTGATTTTCACCTTTATTTAAATTAATATATAAATATGGTCATATGGTATTATTATAATGTGTTTATTTAAAGATATATTTTTATAGTGGTAATGTTATTTATATTTATTACTAATATTCCCACACAGTTTAAATATTAATGTTTAGTTAATTAAGTTATGGTTTAAATATAGTAAAATTTTCTTCTTTAGCCATATCAGTAATAAAGACTTCTTAAGTTATAGAATAAAATTTTAAGTCTTATTTATTTTACTTAAATATTTTAAACCATGAGGTAACTTTTGATTTGATATATAGATGTCCAAACATATAAGTATTATTAGACTTATTTATTTTTATTTACAAGTAATACAATTATATTTGAATTTCATAAGTTTGAGATATTAATATTTATTAATTCACATTTATAGTGTTTCTTATATATTTAATTGTTCTGTTTACAATAAAGAGTCTCATTATAATGATTATCCACATAATCTGCATAATGTAAGTTAAGCAAACGTTTTGACAGCTAAATTGATGTAGTCTATGCTCTTCATTATTCCTTCCATTACAGTATATATGAATGCACTACAATATAATGATACCTGATAACATTGCAAAAATGAGACTTATAACATAAACATTCATGTGCATGTAAGAAGGTCAAATGATTATTTTTTATGTGCTACAACATCTAATCTCTATAATGTATGAATTCCTTCTTGAAGTTACAGAAGTACTAAATTGATAGAGCATGTACTATAAGAATAAAAATGTTATCCTAATGAACTTCTAATAACATAATTGAATATTAAATACAACCTATACCACATATATATGTGTATATATGTATTATTAAAAATTAAATACCATTTGACACAAATTTATATCAATCAGTGATTCTATTACAATAAATAAATTGATATAAAAAATTAAGGGTAAAACTTTAAATATAATATTTTGATAAATAATTAATTTACCTCTTCTTTCTTAGATATATTAATATGGAGGGAAAGAAAAAATTGTCTAGTTTTCAAACTAGAAAAAGAAAGGCTGCAAAAGAAAAATTATTATAAAAACTATCTGGAGCATTTTATGACTTTATTAAAAAAATCTACACCTTCAAATAAAGAGGATTTATGCAATGAACATGGACAAGGTTCATCTGTTGGTGAAGATGAGGTTTTGGAAAAGGAACAACCAACTCAAGTTTTTAATGTAGAATGGTCCAATAAAAATTCTGATGAAGGACCACAAATGAAAATTTCAATGAAAAACAAGCCAAATAAAGATTTCAATGAACAACAACAAAACTTTTCAATTGATGAACTGGAAAATCCAGAAAATTGAGCTTAAACTACTGATAAACCTCAACTTACTTTGGTTGAATGTGGACATATCCGAAAGGAGGACGTAATCAATTCCCAGAATTGTGAAGGAAAAAAGGTTAGTAATGTGTATTATTAAAAAAAAGGAAAATGGTGAATTATTACATATGTCATAGCTAATTTATTCACATTCAAAAAATAGTGTTTTCTGCTTTTCTTATAAATTATTTTGTCCAACAAATCATAAAGACTCTACATCAAACTTTGTGTCACATGGTTATAATCAATGAAGAAATATATCTCATACACTTCACCTACATCTTATTCATACAACACAAATGAAAATGTGGTATGATTTAAAAACATGACTGACAGATAATAAGATCATTGATGCAAAAAATCAAAAACTTGTGAAATTGGAGAAAAACGTTGGACAAATGTATGTGAAAAATAATTGAAATAATAAAATATCTTACTTCACAACATTTACCTCTATGTGGTACTTCAGATAAACTATATAAATAAATAAGATAATTTTTTGAAATTAATTGAATTATTTACTAAATTTGATTCTTGTTATGGAGGTTCACATAAATAGAACATTAAAATCCAAATATAAGAGCAATTACTTGAGCAAACACATACAAAATGAAATTATTCAATTTCTGAGTAATGTTATCACAGATAAAATTTTGTCATCTATTAGATTAGCTAAGTATTTTTCTATTATATTAGATTATATTTCAGATAGAAGTTACAATGAACAAATGACAGTTATCATTAGATATGTTTCCTACAATAAAAAAAGTATCTATTGAATAACACTTTTGGGGATTTTTAATTGAGAATTCTAGAACTGAAAATTTATATAATGTAATAGTTAATAAGCCATAAAATTTGAATTTAGACATACAAAATATAAGAAACCAAGGATATGAGAATGGGGCTGATATGAAAGAAAGAAAAGTGGCCTGCAAAAATTAATTTTAAATCAAAACTCCAGAGCTTTTTTGTACCACATACAGCTCATAGTTTAAATTTAGTAGTAATGATTTTGCAATAGTAAATTCAGAAACCATAAGTTGTTTTTTGAAACTGTACAAGCAATTTATAATTTTTTATGCTTTCTCTTAAGCATTGGGCTATTTTAAAAAAATTCATTACCTCATTAATGTTAAAACCACTTTCAAATATTAGATGGAAAAGTTGCATAAATGCTCTTCAACCATTGAGACATCAAGCAGGAAAAATATATGATGTTTTATTTGAAATATTCACTGATGACAATTTTGATCAAAAAAATAAACAAAAAGCTCAGATATTTTATTCAAAATTAAAAGATTATCAGTTTCTATGTTATCTCTTGTTTTATGGTATGGTGGACAACATTTTATAAATCCTGTTACTCAAATGTTGCAAAATCTTCAAACAAATATTTCACATGCTTTGATAGCCATTAAAAATCTAAAACATTTTTTTTAGTAATTACGATACAGATGTTTCTTACAATTCCTTACTTCAAACAGTTAAAAATCTTCGTGATGATGATTTAGAAAAAGAACCACAATTCAAAAGTAATAATGTAGTGAGAAACAAAGGACTAAACACTTGAAGTAAATTTCTTTTGCACAATATTGAATATGACATTTGCAACTAACAATATGCATTTTTGTCACCTAGAAATAAACTTGGTAAAGCTGATTTAGAAAAACTTTAAAAAAATGTTTCAGTCAACAAATTCATTTGAGAGATAATGATAATAATATAGTCATAAATGCAGAGCAATTGTAGGAAAAACTATGTTTAAAATTTTATTTTTAAAGAATTATCTCAATTCAAAAATCCACTTATGTTCTAAGTTACAGTGATGAAAATGATTTGACTGTTTCATTTCCACATTTAAGCATATAAATAAGAATTTTATTAACTCTTCCTACAACTGTAGTTAATAGAGAGAGAGATCATTTCCGAAATTAAAAATCATAAAAAATTATTGATGCTCAGACAATGACACAAAATCAATTGGTAAATTTGTCAGTAATAGCTGTAGAGAATGCCACATGCACTACTCTAAATGTTGATGATATTGTATCTAAATTCAGTTCCGTAAAAAGTTGAAATGTAAATTTATAATTATATATATTATGTTTAAGAAAACATTAAAATGTAAATAAAATCACCTAGAATTTCTTTATTTTGAGGAGGGGGCGGACATCAATTACTGGCGCTGATGACCCTTCCTCCGGCCCTGCTAATGAATTAATTAAGTTTATAACTTTTAATAAATTATGTGCATGGAAAGTTCTAAAAATATGTTATAATTATATCTTAATAATATCTGTAGTTATATGCTGGAAATAATTCATCATCTAGCTGAAGTGCTAAATGTTTTCAGAAAAGTTAAATCTTTAAAGTTTTCTAAATGAATTTACTGTTAGTAATAATACTAAGTTTTGTATGGAAAACAATGTTTTATTTAAAAACATAATTATAACAATGTTTTATTTGATATTAGTTTTCTCTCTTTGTCAATGTTGTTGATTTAACTGGAGATAGTTATCAGGAGAAATTGAGCAGATAACCTTTAGATTCGTGAATATTGAATTGGAGATGATACTCTAACAAATTAGCCATCTTAAATTTAGTATTTAAAATTCTAAAGATCACTCATTTACTTGCTATCCTAACTATTACTAATCAGGTCACACTATCTAAAAAAGAGAAGAAAATAATATAATTGTATAAACGTTGTGTTTTATACTAAACTGAGAGTTATTAGTAGGAGATACTTAGAAAAGTATAAATTAAGTTTGAATTTTTGTTAAGAGCATTTAGCAATTCAACTTGTCTATGTAGATAGACCGACATATAATTATAATAGAATGCCATTCTCACAAACATTCAGATTCCAATCAAGCCATACTAATATATATAACAAATTCATATTACTTTGTTTTAATTTTATTTTTACAATACATCTTAGGTACTAAAATTAAGATTCGATATGATCTTTTTTATTGATTACTGACACAAGAAAGTTTATCATTCCAATTATAGCGTTATATAATTTGAACATAATCTATATGTCTATCCATCCATCTATCTATCTATCTCTCTATCTATCTATTTCCTACCTACTTGCCTACCTATCTATCTATAGATGTACTAATCAATATTAAATAAAATAATGGAAGTGTTATTATTAAATATTTAAATTCTATAATTTTAATGAAAATAAACAATTTATTCTTTATGATTTTAATTTGTATTTGATTATTTGCCCATGCCAAACATAATACTTTGTCTTAGTTTATTAATTTCATAAAACACTATTCAAAAATCTATTAATTATTTACCAATTTAATTTTTTATACACAATTGTAAAATAAATATGCAAAATTCGAAACCATAACACACATATTGCCGTATTTCCAGGTATACTCAAGTAACGATAGAGTCGCAGATATTTTATATACACATAGATACTCACTAAATAAGATGTGCTTATATTTAATTAGATTTTTATCATATATAAGTTTTTAAAAAATATAACGAAATATATATATAAAAAGCTGTCTGGATTTTAATTTTAATCTTTTAAAAAAATATTAACGAAACAAAATATAAAGACTTCTTTATTATCAATTTAATTAATATTTATTTCTATTAAAAATGAGATTTGCAGTTTAACAATTTGTCTTTTCACTAAAGAATACAATGTACTTACTTAGCGTCAGTCCTACATGTTTCTATTGAAACCTTATGTTTATATTAAGTGAAAATATTCTTCAATTTACTTTATGAGAATAAAACACCTGTTTTTAATTTAAAAATTAGAATTTTATATATATATATATAATCTATATTATAATGGGGAAGCCAAAATTCATATAATTGAAGAGTCTCAAGATAAATTAACAATTCACATAATTATACCTATTTTTGTTAAGATTTATTCTTTAAGGCTTTATTTTAAAAAGAAAATGATCTGGAAATGCACTTTCATACCTTGGTTTAAACCAACTTAGAGATGTTTTGGGTTTTTTTTTTTGGTTTAAAGAAGATAAATAGAATGAACATTTTATATCTTCTTACGTGATGATTATTACTCGTGAATACCAATAAACACAATAAATAATTATTCTAGGCTTTTTCCAGGTATCTTTCATTATTTCAGACTCTTCTAATGTTATAGAATACTAAAAAGAGAAATCTAGCATCTACTTTGGATGTTCCAAAAATGTTATATAGCAGTTGATTGTGGTCTATTTTAGTAAAACATATGAATCATCTTAGTGGTTATAGATGAAAATCTCATTCTTTCGAATCAACAATAACATTGAGATTAAATAATGGATGAAATGTGCATTAAATTTTAAAATAAAGTATGGAAACGATTTGTTATATGTGCTTATATAAATTAAACTGACAAAAGAATTTAATAAAATAAACACATCAATAAACAACATTTATTTGTATAATTTGATAAGTTTAAATTCATAGACTGAAAGTTTTTTTTTATTAAAAGAACAAAAATTATTTTAAAATTACAATGTATATATGCCTGTGACAGTTATTGCATAATGTAAATATTTAGTGTACTATATAAAGTGAGTCCTATAGTCACGTCTTAAAAACTAACACAATAGTATCTGACAATGACTGTATGTTTATTATCATACCAATACTTGATTCATTTATTGTGCATAGTATAATTATTGGTATATAGGTGGATCTTCTAAATCATTCCCAGTAAATCAACAATGGCTTTGCATAATTTTATGTATAATTGATCATGATTTTCTATAATTTCTAAGTTTTAGGAAGAAATTAATATAATAAAGTATATTCATGAATATTAATTATGATCATTATTATCTGTTATTTATTGATTACTAAAGTTTATGCTAGATGATATAAAACTAGAATAGAATAATTTGCTAATGAATGGCAATATTTAAGCTAATATCATGAGATGTCTTATTGGTCAAATGATTTATTAATGGTTTTGTACCAATTCTACTGAAGAATAAAGATGCCTAAGATAATTAAAATCTAAGGTCTAGATAATACAAAATGAAATTAACATAGTGACTACTTACCTAAAATTTATTTATGGGTAAAAAAATATAAATTTCACTATTAAAATAAAATTTTTGTTTCTATTATAATAAGTGTATATGCCTAGAACTATAATGTAAGCAAAAGAAATGTCTTTGATTCACCCATAAATCTTACATATATATATATATATAAACAAGTAATTAATGCATTTAAACAACACATTGTAAGTGTATTATTATTTACCCTTTTTAAAAAACTCATAAAATTTACCCATCTTCCAGAGATTACATAAACTCATTAAAATTGATAGCTCATTAAAACTGATAAGGTCCGAGTGTATTGTTATTATTATTTTTTTAATTATGTTATATTTATGTAAATAGTTAAATACTACCCTCTCTTTTCTTTTTTTTTTTTTTGAAATTTATCCTTATAACTTAGGTACTGTGAAATTATATCTAAACATTTAGCAACAAAATAAATCAAAGTAGATAATATTAAAATACTAGTATGAATTAATGTACTTGGAAATTAGATGTAATTGTAGAGGATTTGAACACAGACTTTCAAACACACTTCAGCCATCAACTCTATCATGTGTATGGTTGTATGAGATAGAATCAATGGCTGATGGGTGCTTGAAAGCAAATCATCTACAACATACATAAATAAATTTTGCTTTCAAACTATTTTTCTCAATCTATTTAGTTAAAAGTTAACTAAGCAATTTTTTTTTTTTTATTTTAGACAAACAAATTATAATCACAAATTTATATAAACAATATTAAAAAAAATAGTAAATATAAAGCACCTATTTTTATATAAGCATAAATATGTTAGTGTTTTCCTGAAGGTTTGTGATGATGGTGTTCTAGTTGTATTTGTATACTGGGCAATTCCCATTATCTAATATGAGTATTGAATGTGTTTAGAAAAATTTAACTTTATTTAAATATTCCCAATACATTTAACTGTTAGTAATAGCACATCAAACAGGTTAATAAATGTACAATGTTTCAAGAGGTATTATTCTCCTCTTTTCTTCAGGTGTTGCTGACCTGAAGAGTGACAGTATTAGCATGAGATTCAAATTTGAGCCTTAGATTCTTGAGTATTGAATTTTAAGGTAACACTCTAACCAACTGAGCCATCCTGCCAAAGGCAACAGTCAATAGAAACTTCTTATACTTATCTATGAGGTTCCTCATGATTTCTCCATATTTTCCTAAGAGCAAAGTTGATTAGTGGTTACCATACATTATGTATAGTCACACTAGATTGGCTTATGGGATTTTTTGCCATTGACATGTGAGCAACTTTTTTAAATTTTCTTCTTTGTACCTTTTCTTCTCTATCCAATATTTTTGTATTTTCCCAATTGAATATATGTTCATTGGCATATACTTAGACACATCTGTTTTATCTCTTCTAATCATCAGTTTGTTTCTTGCAAGCACTTACCTTACAAATTAATAAACTATTTCTTAACATTTAAATTTTCATTAGAGATTTTCTTTCCATAAATATAACTAAGTTAATAAAACATAATTGAACAGTTCATTTTCGAATGAACACCAGGTTTATGCATTTTTATTACTTTAATATTTAATATATATTTTTAAAAAGTCATGGAATGGCTCAAAATTATACAACATCAGTGTCTATGGTTTGCTTAAAGTACCATTTTATATTTTCAGGCAAATTAAATTTTTCTTAGTTTTTCTTTTATCTGAAACCAAAATAGTAACTAACTAAAGAGAAAAAAAAGAAAGAAGAATAATAAGAGAAGGAATTTTTCCACTTTGTTTTTCAGTAACTAAACTTTATCCCAGACAAGATTTAATAAGTTAATACACAATATTGAATTTGTCTTAATAATACAAGAAAACAAATTATTATTTATCCAAGTCAAACATTTATATTATAATCTTATTAATTTTTATTTGTTTAAATTTATTATAATAATAGTATATTAATTCCCATAAGCATGCTTAAAATGTGTAATTTTTATTTCATTCATCATTCTTTAACAATAAAGAAAATGTTTGATTGATTTTTTTTTTGGTGCGAACTGTGAATGGCTTATAATGTATGGTTATTTCGACAGTAGTTTTGTAACTACAAAAAGTAGACAGCTTAATTTCCAAACATTAATTAAATGTATTCTGTTTGCATTGATTTTATATTAATTTTTTTTAAAAAGCATTCCGTTTTTCTATTTACTATCATACTATATATATATATTGTAATGGTATAGAAAAAATAAATTTGGGGTGAACCTGGGATGATGGAAAATCATTATCACCATCCCCAAGTAAATACAAAATTTAAATATAAAATTATAAATAATATAATGAACATGCACATGAGAGATCAACACAGAACTATATATATATTATAAGTAACTATAAATGCACATGAGAGATCAACACAGAACTATATATATATTATAAGTAACTATAAATTCACAAGCATTACACAAAATAATAATCATTCATGATCACCAATAAAAATAAATTAACAGTCAATCTTGTGACTGGATTTGAAATAGATCTACTGTAGACCAGACTAATTATTTAGCCCATGTCATCTTGGGGCAGATTATTTAAATAATAATTTGGATGCACAAACTTAAGTGATAATCCATAACAATACAACAATTAAAAAATAATGTTGGATTACTAAAACATTCTACCCATCATCAATGTTCTCTGGCCATTTAGGACCATTAATGGTTAGATACAAACTTAATTTCTAAATAAATAATTAAAATGAAATGTAGCACATGGACTTTAAAAGATATTTCCTTTGTGCCATTCAGCAACATCATCATCTTGATGTTTATAACACTAAACATAAAACTTTTATATAATAGACCATTTTGCACAAATCCAGTTCAGAGAGTAAAAGCTTTTCTGTTATTGTAATCAAGACATATATAATACAACATATAATAATTTATAATAATTTAAGATTAAATAAATTCACTGGAATAACTTGAACAATGAAATATAAATTTATTAAAATTGAAATAACACCTGTAGAATATGACTATAACTATAAATTAAGTCTTCTGATTTCGATTAATATCAATAAGAAATCCACTATTACATTCCCAATTTACATATATATCCTAACAAATTTACATCAAACACATATATCAGCAAACAGATGTGCCTGTATGATATAAAATAAGCATATTTGAATTGTCATAATTAAATAAATAGGATATCACATTTTAATGATACATAAATAATGACTGTTCTCATATATACCCATAAATCTGTGTGTGAACACAGTCATTTATATCATTTTAATTTGACAAAATAATAAAGTTATGACACAATTACATGATAAAAATATACAAAAAATTCACATGTATCATCATCATTACCATCATCAACCATTATCAATCCATTGCAGAATGAAGATCCCTATCCATCCATCTCACATGTAGTCCCTTTCTCGGTCTTTTACAATCCCTTGGAATTCAATTCAAGATTTCAATTGTCCATCTATTATCATCTCTTCTAGTAATATGTCTAGCTCAACTCCACTTCAATCTTTTAATTTTTTCAATGAGATCAGTAACACCTGTTTTTTCTCTTACCCATATATTGCATTTTGGATCTCTTCTTGTTACCCCAACATGCATCTCTTCATACTTTTTGAGTGGTCTGAAGTCTCTGTATTGCTTTTCTATTAAGTGTCCGAGTCTCAGATCCATGAGTAAGAACTGGTAAAACACACTTATTAAAAACTTTCATTTTCAAACACATAGATATATTTCCTTTTAGTATCAAGTTATTTCTACCAAAAGCACCCCAATCAAGTTTAATTCTATGATTAATTTTATCCATTATGTTTCCATCTGTATTAATAATCTGACCAAGGTATTTGTAACTCTTAACTTCTTCTACCTCATCATAATCAATCTTTATTTTCATATTTTGAGAAAATCCATCGAACATTACTTTAGTCTTTTTAACACTTATATTTAATCCTACTTTCCGACTTTCATCTGATAAACTCCTGCAATATTTCCTGCAGCTCTAAAGCATTATTTGAAAAAACAATTACATCATCTGCAAAATCTAAATGACTTAAATAATCTCCATTTAACATCACATGATCACCATTTTTTATGCTTGCATGTAACTGTTGAAACAGGAAAACTTCTTGCAGCACTGCTGTAAAACGTTTTGGAGATATGGAGTCACCTTGTCTTACACCCTTCTCGATGTTGACTTTCCTAGTATCATTATGTAATCTAATTGTTGCTGTTGCATTTTTATAAATATTCTTTAAAATATGACAATATCCTGAATCTACACCTTGATGATCCAATGCATTAATCACTGAAGAAATGTTTATAGAATCAAATGCCTTTTCATAATCTACAAATCCAAAACATAATGACAACTCAAATTCATTTGTCCTTTCTATAACTTCTCTCAATACCTGGATATGATTTACTGCACTAAAACCACTTTTAAATCTAGCTTGTTCTCTTGGTTGGTGGAAATCCAATGTTCTCTGTAGATGAGTTGTAATTATCTTGATAACAATTTTGTATAAAACTGATAAAAGGCTGATAAGTTTGTAATTTCTAAAATCTTTTTTATCATCTTGTTTAAATATTAATATTAATACTGTATTCTTCCAATCATCTGGTACATCGTTATCATTTAGACATTTGGTATATAACTTTGCTAATTTTTTTTTCTATTTCTTTACCTGCTTCTTTTAATAAATCATTTATAATTCCATCATTACCTGGACCCTTTCCTTTCTTCATACATTTAATTGCATTTCTCACTTCTTCATTTAAAATTCTCAGCAATTGGAAAAATGTAATAGATATAGGAGGTACTTGTTCTTTATTACTATATAATTCTTGATAAAAGTATTCTACCCATTTTATGATGTCATCTTTTTAGTAATAATTACATCTTTTTTTCTTATTGCAGATATAAATTTCCTACCAATACCGAAGTGTTATTTTACACTCTTGAGACTTTTATTCTCTTCTACAGATTTCCTCACTAGTTCACAGTTATACTTTCTTATATCATTTTCAACTCTTTTCCACACCATTTTACAAAATTCAAAATATTCAATCCTTTTTAATTCATCATTTTTGTATATCTTTTTATTCCTTATTTATTCATAAATTCTCTACTCTCAGTAGAAATTTTATTCGGCAATTGCTGCTTTTTTCTACCAGCTATCCTTGTTGCAGTTTTTAAAAGTGTATCAGTTATTTTCATATTAATTTCATTCAAATCTGAATCATGTTTAAAATCTACTTATACTTGAAACAGATTTGTAAGTTCTAATTTAAATTCATTAGAATGTTTCTGAAGATTAGGAATATCAACTATAAATATTGTTTTTTTTTAATAATTTTTGTCTCTCTAGTTTTGCATTAACATATCTTACATCTTACTAATCGATGATCACTTCCTGTGTTAAAGTTATTAAAAACATTACAATCTTAAAATATATATTTTCTGTTAGTCAAAATATAATCCAATTCTGCTGTACCTTCATTTGGATGCTTCCATATCCATTTTCTTTTATCATTTTTCTCAAAAAAAATAAAGTGTTTTTTTTTTTCTGCAAACTCCCCAAGTCTATGTCCTCTCTCATTTCTATTACCATAACCAAAATTACCTACAACACTTTCATCTTTCATTTATTTACCAATTCTAGCAGTAAATGCTTCCATAACAATTTTAAAATGTTATTTACTCTGATCAAAAGCCTTTTGTACATCCATATAAAAATCTTCTACTACTTCATCACTATGAGAACTTGTTGGGGCAAAAACCTAAATTATCTGCATTTGGAATCTGCTATTAAGTTGTATAACTAATCTTGCCACTCTGTCCAATACACCATCAATACTCCACAATGTTGTTCTTCCACTTTTTATTTATAATGAATCCTACTCCACTTGTATTTCCAATATTTGTGCATTTATAATAGAGAACATGTCCACTTTTTAAATCAATTGTCTCTTCACCTTTTCTTCTAACTTCACAAAGTCCAATAATGTCCCATTTAATATAAGACACTTCTTCTAATTCTTGAAATCTTCCTTCATTTGAAAGTGATCTGCAGTTGTAAGTATCTAAATAAAAAGTTATCATCAAATGGCAGCCTGGGTTTACAATCAAGGAATTCTTAGCACTCTCTGCCTTTGGCCACCAACCACTGCCTTGGTTCATTTTACAGCCTCCTTGGAATAAAGGCCATGATTTATTTTTGTCTGTGTGTATATATAAGTATGAATTAAATTAAATCTATTAATTAGCCTCTTTTTCTGGTAAATAAAAGTTTTTAATAAGAAAAACTATAATTGTTTGGAAAGTTTCATTTAAAATTCAGGTTCTTGTGGCCTCATTTTCAATATTTAAGTAAAAAATCTTTGGAGGTTTCCTCTTTCTCTCTCTATTTTGTGAACAATATCAGGAACAAATAATTTTCTAGACACAAATATCAATTATTATTTTCTTTCTTTGTTTTATTTTTAGTTGACAAAAATCATTTACTTTTAAAATTTGTTAATTAGAAATTTTAACTATCATTTTCAAGGACTTATTTAAAATATTATTCTCAATTTATAACACTATTCACCAGCTGCACTTTATATATATATATATATTTGCTGCAGTACCTTTATCTAGGCTTTTCTAGCATATAGATAAAATAGTTTACATATAAACTAATTCTTCAGCAAACTAATGGAAATATGCTGCAGTACTTTTATCTATGCTTTTCTAGCATATAAAATAGTTTACATATAAACTAATTATTCGGCAAACTAATGGACTTTCTGGTTAAGCTGGTCTCTTCTAAACAATAGACCGGCTTATTGTCATTTTTTGGAAAGGTATATTCTGGTAGATCTGCAATAAGCTCCCTTCAGTCTTTATGCCATCTAATACTCACATATACAGGCTATGAATCATATAAAATCAAGACCTTGCCTCCATGTGAATTCAAACTCTACCATTGTGAATTAATAGCAGCAGTTGGACTTGTACTGTCTTACATTCAATTATATCTTCATAGTAACTCTGAATAAATCTAAAACTTTAAAATTTCTTTTCTAATTTTTTTTCAACCTTATTATAATCATGGGTGGAATTTTAAAAACACAGTAATAAAAATTAAATGTTCTTGATCTTGATTGAAAAAAGTTAGACTTTTTTCAAATTCTTAATCCTTAAAAACAACTCTGTAAAATTAAAATGTTATACAAGCTTTAATTAAAAAAATTAATTTAATAAAAATAAATAGTGTAACTTTATAATTACCAGTATATCTATTGGAACATAAAAACATGCTTGTTTTGTTTTTAAAAATCAGAATTACTAAAACATTAATTAGACCTTTTTAAATGTTTAATTTATAATAAAAATTTTAATTCAAAATTATATATTCTTAACTGTTATTTCAGCATAATATACAAAATATCTATAAAAATATTTTCTTTGTATTTTTTTTAAAATAACCTTTATTTGCACAAAAAGTTAAATATACAGTGTAATATAGAGTTCTTGTTTACAATCATGGGTGATTAGGCTTGTACTGTTGATAAGTATGAATCATGAAGAAATTAAACATATTAAATAAGCAGTGGACTACTTTTTTTTTCAAATTTATATATATACATATGTGTGTTTTCACTCACTACAATGTTGTATGCTTTAAGATAGATTACCATCTTAATATATATATATATATTTATAACATTCCATACATAAATATTGAACATAAAGATATTTTAGAACATTAAAGTGATTGAGCAAAACAAAACTAAATATGAAATATCATTTTTCTCCTTTTTTGCACTTTTTAAAAAAATATATATTTTATTTTTTCTAGCTGCTTCACATGAACCAGAAATTTTCATCAGAGAACCATTTTATTTAGAAGGAAAGAAAATAAAATTATCAAAGTATTTAAAAACATGATATTATTGTATTAATTCTGTTTTTATAGAGAACACAATATGTGCATTATTCTCATTCTACCTTTCAATAAAAATGCCCTACTAATTAACATTTTGATTGTTTCTAATTTTACCTATTTTTCATCATCATTAAATTTATCACCTCTTGTTTAACAAACACTCTCTCTTTCAAATTAATCTGAAACAAAATGGTAACAGCATTCATCATCAAAAAAATGAAAAAATTAATGAGCTTTCATTGCATCCCTATCTTTTATGACAAAGAGCTATTAATAAAATAATTAGATTTTAATAACTTTAAAAATTAATAACTTATTTTTGTCAATTCAATGAACACCATATCATCCATAAGCAGTAATTTTATCAAAATTTTATTTAACCTCACAACTAAATGCCCAATTCATTATCACAATAGCTTCCTTAACAAGATTAGATATTGGTAACAATATGAGATAAAAGCAAAAATAATAAATAAAATAATTAATATCTAATATTTTATGTTACTTAACAACAAATATATTATAAAGTAGATGAGATACTGGTATCCCAACTACAAATATATGAACTTCTTAATTACACTCATGTTAAGTGTCTTTTTATTAATGCTTTTTGCCTACAAAAGAGACTTTATAAATATGAATTCATTATGTGTTCTATGTCACAGCACATGGATCATATATTGGAATGTTTTTCTCCAGTTATACTTAACTATTCTCCCATAAACAATATTCAACCTCACTCAATCATAGCATTTTCAAAGGCCTTAGTCTCAATATAAGAATCACCATCTTCATAATCAATAACCACACTTTTAACAATTATAAAACAGATTTACTAAAAAATTATGTAATAATAACACAAGAAACCAAATTGATACTCTAGTGTATGGTTATTTGGAATTTGTTGGCATCCACAATACTATACTTATGTAGCTATTTTGTTTAGTTTTTTTCTGTGCCATTATTCATTTTTAATTTATGTTATAAATATTAATTATTTTTAAATATATAACTAATATTTGGAATGCCAAAAAGATAAATCAGTTTACTTATATTACAACTTTTCCAATATGTATTCAAGTTTTTACAATATATACAATATTTAAAAAAATTTTACATTCAGTTTTATCATTATCATGTACAATACATTTTAAACCTCTTAATATATAAAAAAAATTTACCAATAAAAAGTTATTTAAAACTAAACACACACATATATATATATATATATAAAGAGCATTCCAATAGCTCTAAACAAGCTTAATTTTTATGATAAATGCTATAAGAGAAAGCATTCAAATCATCTTTATCTAAGACTGTCCCCATCCCCAGACTGGTTTTAAGCTATGGCTCTCTTCAGTGAGGATCTAGGACACCAGATTTAAAAAACTTACTCAAGATAAGCATTTGTCTAAAAGTTAGCTCTTAAAAAGAATATCTGAAATTTTTAAACCTCTACAAGACTTCAAATTCAGCTTTCCAACTGAAATAATTATATGGCTTTGAACTTAATTCAGAAATTCCATATATTAATGTATTTTGTAATTTTATTACTACTATTATTTTACTGTGTGGGACTTTGACTAAATTATATTATAAAACACATGAATATATGGGATTTCTGAGTTAAGTTCAGACCCATATGATTATTTTAGTTGAAGAGCTGAATTTAAAGACTTGTAGAGGTCTAAAAACTTCAGATCTTCTTCTTAAGATTAAACTTTTAGATAAATGCTTATCTTGAGTTAGTTTTTTTAATCTGGTGTCCTAGCTCCTCATTGAAGAGAGCCATAGCTTGAAACCAGTCTGGTGGTGGAGACAATCCTAGATAAAGATGATTTGAGTGTTTTCTCTTGTAGCATTTATCATAATAAAAGTAAACTTGTTTAGAGCTATTTGAATGCTTTTTATATTACATATTGGTAAATGCAAGCTATATAGGTCATGTGACATATAACAAGATTTTATTACTATATATATAATAAAAACATTTAAAACTAAATGCAATTAATAAAAAGAAAAAAAAAGAAATCATAATTAATTTCTTAATTTAATTTGTATATAAATTTTTAAGTGAAAATGTATTGTTAAAAATGAATAAAACAGTTTTAAGAAATTGTACAATATCTTAAAAACTTTATATGACCAATTTAATAATCATTTCCATGCTCTTTATTTTTATTTAATAAATTTTTATCTTTGATTAAGAATTTACATTTTTTATAATATTCATTAACCCTTACAAATTTTGATTTTTTTTTTCTATCAGGTGATAATTTTTGCAAATGCTCAACTTTTCATTTCTGTATAGTCTTTATTTGATACTAAAATGCAATAACTTGGAATTGATTTCTGTTTAATTTTATTTTATAAACAAATAATATTTTAGAAACCTTTTTAAGAGTTTGAAAATTGACTTGTAAATGAGAACAATGAACCATAAACACTATCAACTAAGTTAGTGTAAACACTTCAGAAAATTAATAAATTACTTTTTTAGTTTTTCTTTTTTTAAATGTGGATGAGTGAAGGTAGATTTTTGGTGAAATTATCAAAATCTCTTTTAACATCTGATATTTGCTTTATAATAATTGCAATATTTGAAAAGATTTTAACACCATAACAATTATGACAGATAAAAATGTAATAGACATTGTGTTTTTTTCCTTTATATTATGGTAAAGTTTATTAACTTTTATTTCTAAAAATAAAAGATAAATAAATAAATTGAAAGTTTATATGTGTATTTCTTTTTGTTTTAAATAATAATCAACGAATTACTTTGTAAAAATAATCAAAAGTATTTTATAAACCAATAAAAAATTATATTTATTTTATTCCAAAATCTTTGTGTGAAACTTATATTAAAAGGAAGTAAACACATTCTCATCATTTTTCTATCAGAGACAATAGAGTAATGCTTTAAATCTAATCTGTGGCCCATTACGTTCTCTGATCATTGTGCTTTGGAGATTAAAATAATCCCAAAAAACATTCTACAACCTATAATTGAGATGCCAAGGACTATTTTCATGCTTACAAAGTTTAATGCCACTATTAAACTGATCTCTGAAGCTTATATCAATTTCCATAGAACAAAAAGTTTAACACTCCCTGCAGTAGATGCATGGAAGACTTTTACTGAGACACTAACAAAGTTAATAAATTCTTGTACTGCTAAATCTAAAGGTCCAGTTATTCTTCTCAATGAGCTGGACACCATAGCATGTGATCTCAAAAATATTTCATATGAAGCACAAAATATTCCTAACATTTGAAATTTAAAATCAAAATACAAGGCTAAACAAAAGGCCATTGCTGATTTACTTATCAATTAAAAGGGCCAGACAATATCTTCATCACCAACCTTGCTGAACTAGGGGCTACCTGAGATGGGCCCTTGGCTCTAGCAGAAGATCAAAGGCACCTAGGTCCATTGAGATACAAGCAACTGCTATACAGGATCTTCAATGCTTCTCAGAATTCGGGAATATTATGCAAAAAAATTCCAACCACTTGGCATTTCATTAGTTGGGAAATGTTTTGTTTATGAACATTCTGATCAACACAAAACTACTGAAGCAAGAATCCTTTCAAAGATTTCATCATTCCCAGACAGAACTCACCCTGGGTTACATGAAATACCAAAATTTGTATTACTTCATTTAGGCGCCTTTTTAGTCCCCATTATTAAAAAATGGTAGACTTCTTGGCTAATGGCTGCCAAGAAATTAATGGGCTTTGCCAATAGGCATGGTCCCACTTGGTTAAAAAACCTGAGGGTCAAAAAAAATCTTGATAATCTTCAGTCTATCTCTATGGTGCCATTGCTTATTAAAACCATTGAAGGCCTTATTAGAGAGGATATACAAACAAATATTATTGGAAAATTATCAACCTATCAGTTTACAGAGAAAGGGAGCTCTACTGCTAATGCTGTTAGTCAACTTTGACTCCTAGTTGATCAAGTTCACAGGAAAAGGATGCCACAGCCAGTTGCAGTTCAACTTGACTTTGCTGGAGCCTTCGATTGTGTCAGGATTGATGTGCTATTTGGTGTACTGAAGGAAGTCCAAGTGCCTCTGGCATATCTTCAGATGATTGAGAACCTTCTTCTTAACAGAGAAGTGTTTCTCTCACTTGATGGAAGAGTTGCTCCCGGCTTTCGGCCTTGTGTATCCATCCCTCAGGGCTCACCACTAAGTACACTACTCTTCACAGTCTATGTGAACCCATTGCTGTTGAGCATCGAGTCTTTCCTTCCAGGGATTTATATTCCTTTATTGAGAGAGAATATATGCCATATTTCCTATATGGATGATGTGGTTGTGTTTCTTTCATCTCAGGATGAGTTCTCTAGACTTGAGAAACTCCTAGACCAGTTTGCATGTGAATTTTCCTGGCAATTAATGGAGCAAAGTAAGCAATGTTGTCCATCCTGACAGGGAAGCAAATATCTGGTAGACCAAAAGCTTTCCCACAGAAATTTCTTGGTTTTAGTATTGCTTCTTCTCCAGCAGCCATGAGAAAAGAACTTGGAAAATTCATTAATTTTAAAGATTGAAAAGTCTGTTATTTCACTATCTAAAATTTATTTTTCTCTGTTTGGAAAGATTGTATTCCTTAATTCTGTGATTTTACTGAAAATTATTTATTATCTAGCTGGTTTTTCACCAACAATTTGCTTCATCTGCAAGGTTGAATCTCTATGTAGAAAGCTGTGCTGGGGAGAGAAGACACCAGCAATAAGTCTTAATATCTTGCAAAAACCAAGATATCTTAATGGTTTAGGACTGCACTCGATTAAAATTTTTCTGATACAGAGGACTTACAATGTCCTTGTTAAAATTTTCAGAGACAATGCAAACATAAAAAGTCCCATACCTTTTGAAAAAATAATCCCCACTGATTGCCCACCCCCCTCATAAAAGAAATATCTGGATGCAACAACAATTAACTATTGTCCTTAATAGCATCAAAATCTCTAGCTCCATGTTTGATAAAAAATATCATACTGGAGTTCTTATCAATTAGTTCACTCTGATAAATCTAGGACAGAGAATCTTCTCCTAGTTGCAATCCCTTATCTCATAAGGCTGACTAAGTTCCTGAAATTGGAACCAAAGTTTGTGGATTTTTTGGTTAAGGTCAACCTTGGAGCCTTGCCTACTGGGATGTTTCTTTGTAATCAGAGGGGACACAACATTGATACAATATGTACTCTTTGTAAAAGATTTGATGAGTCTATTGAACACATACTCTATCAATGTGAATGGTGGACTCAGTTACATAATATTGCCCTACAAAGGATTACAGGATACAATTTTTCAAATGTCTACCTTAATGATGTGTTCAAAAATGGAAATTTTGGCTCCATCCACCTGGCCACTTTCATAAATTTTATCATATGGAAGATTAGATGCAAGGTATTATTTGATAGTGAGTTGGCCGGTCCTATTGAAGACATTTTCTTAAAGTTATTATATAAAGCTAAAGAAAGTGATCTAAGAATATGCCTGCCTAGCCTTGCTGAGAAAACATGGAGTCAATTAAATATTTAGCAATAACCATGTATATTATTTATTCATGACACTCAAACTTTACATGCCATGGGATTTATATGCCAAATTAGATCACCCCTGATAAGTAACATAACATAAAATTTTACTTTTAATCTTGTAATCATCTAATTTAATAACTAATTAGTCTTTAATGTGTCAGTCATGATCGTAAACATGAACTCTATATTACAATGTATATTTTACTTTTTGTGCAAATAAAGATTATTTTTGGGAAAAAAAGACAACTATTTATAACATAGTGGCATCTTCAGAATTTTTTAATAAGAGATCAATAGCAGCAATTTTTAGAAAATGCTTTTTCAAAAAACCCCTATGATAATATCATTAATAATAATGGTAGACAATAATGTAAAGTGATTGAACTATCATTTTTTGGAAGTAAACAAGTCCATTTTCTAATAAATCTGAAAATTATGAAATTAAAATTATAGCTGCAAAAAAACACAAAATTATAATTTTTAAAATTTAAAAACTCTACTCAGGAAATAATATGATTAATGAAGTCTTCAATTTCTTCAAGGCCAAGCTGACAAATTGTCCTCATGAGCCAAATCAACTGGTTTTTTATGAATTAACAATATTAAATCATGACATCTCAGAAAAAGACATTAGAACCAAATTGTTTTCAATAGCTGAGAAAATACATCCAGGTCTCCATGCTATTCCTCGATTGATCCTCGTGCACCTTGAAAGATCTACAGTTCTGATTATTCATGAGATGGTTAGCATAATTTCATTTAAATCTCTTGACATTGATGGCCTGTACCCATAAGGATGGTGCCTTTTCTCAAGAAGAACATATTACTATCAGCCTTGACAAACTCAGGCCCATCTTCATGCCTTAATGATGATCAAGATTATTGAATCAATTATAAAGGACAAGATTCAGGATAAGATCCTCCCATTTATTTCTCAGTATCAGTTTGCCAAAAAGCATTAATCTATAGCTGAAGTCATCTGTTTCTTTAAAATGATCATAGATTACAATAGAATCTTTAGAAAATCTAAACCAGCTGGACATTGCTGGAGCCTTGGATTCAGTTCAGACCCATTGTTTCCTCACCCTACTTGGCAAGTTTGACACCCCATCTGGCATTATCAATATAATAGTAATCTCCTCAATAATAAGGCCATTTCCATCTCCCTAAAAGGGAGGATTTCTTCCTTTTCCCCCACAAATTCCATTCTGCAGGACTCCCTGCTGAGTGCCATGCTTTTAAAATTTATATCAATACATTAATAGTTTTAACAAGGCTGTAAACCTTAGCAATGAGCATCTGAAAAAATTATCACTAGGGACCTCTGTAGGTCTTTAAAACACATGCTGACGCTATGAAGAAAAGAGAACATTAATTAAATTTGAGCAGAATCTTCCCAGTATATACATTCCAGCACTCATGAAATAAATCCTCCATATTGCTTTCATTGATGATCTGGCTGTTTTTCTCCCTTCCCAAAAGCTAATATCCAAACTTGTCATGAAAGTCTGTGAATCTTTTCCTCTGAGTCTGGGTTGACTTTCAACATGAGCAAATCCTCAGCATGAAAGTTATCCTCCAGGAACACTATCAACTCTCTCTTTTTTGCCAAACCCCAAAAAGATTTAGATTTTTTACATCTTTTAACTCCCCCTCAGAAATGAGAAAAACCACCAAAAATCACTTCTTCTCTCTAATCACAAGATCATGTCTTCATTATCAAAGTCTTTTTTTGCAAAGACCTCACTGCTAAACATTAGTGTTTCCAAGGACTTTTTATTTCATGCCGGTCATCCAATTTCTCATGAGAGTTTAATAGGAAAATAAACCTTTTATGCTCAAAATTTTTTGGAAGGGCAGAATTGTAGTAATTAGCCTCAGAAACCTTCAGAAGCATATGAAACTCAATGGATTTTTACTTCACTCCATTGTGATGTTCCAATTTCAACATGCCTATAATACCATCCTAAAAAATTTTCTTCAGTTTCTTGATGCATTATGATTCCCTTCAGTTTTCCCTACAGACATCCTTCTTCTTCTGAGAAGAGCTGGCTGTCATCCCTATTAGAGCACATCTCAAAATTTACCTTTATACCTATTAAACCAAATTCCTCAAAAAATTAAGTTTTGGGAGACATATCATCTTATTAATAATGATACTCCTCCTTGTTCATCACTTTTATCCTTCTCTAATCATATTATTAATAAAATATTCGAGCAATGGCATATGGAACCTAAATATTTAGACTTTCTAATCAAGATAAACCTAAATGCGCTTCCTACAAACCATTTTCTGGTCACCCATAGGGGTTTCTTGTGAATAGACCAGGTCTGCCCTTTATGTTATAGAGATGATGAGACCATGTCATATATTTTCTGTCACTGTATCTTACTTCAAAGTTATATAGACATTATAGCATCCATCTATATAAGCCAGAAGCCCACTCTCACTACCCTGATTAGTAGTATTGGCAATGGTGTGTTTTCATCTATTAGGATTTCCACTTTCTTACTCTTTGCATATTGATCCATTAGATGTATGCTTATCTTTAATCCTACCATTGATAATCCCCATAAATTATTCATATCAAAGCTTTGGCATATTCATGATAGAGACAAAAAAATTAGTTCCTTTATTTATTTTTAAGTCTACATTGACCTTCTTTTCATAGCAAAATTTCATTTATGATACTTGAGCTGTACACTTAGGTGTTCCTGACTGCAAGACTAGTTGTGTGAACTTCATCCTGGTTTTGTCATTAACTGTATTGTTTTCACAATTGTACTAATGTAAACATATTATATAATCAATAAAGTTCTCATGAGAAAAAAAATCAACTTATGATTACAATAAAAAATAATAAAGAAAAAAATAGTTATAATTATTTTTGTAGGGATTTCTTTTTCTGCCATTAGTAATTTTTTTTTTTCACAATATTATGTTTTCCTTGATTATTTTTTAATAAAAATGAAATATTTCAAATAATATCTGAATGTAAATATCATACATGTATTACGGATAAAAAATGCATAATTTTTAGTTTCAAAATCTTAACAAGCTAAGATCATGTAAGCATAATGGTTATTTTCAAATATGATGTTAAGGTTATTTCTTAATTGAAAAATCTACCCTCCTGACTTTCTTTTACTTTCTCTGAATGATACTGATATATAACTATTTTATTTGTAATTAATATCAATCAACAGACATTTTAGTTTGAGTTGCCTCCATTAATGGAATGCCATAGTGTCAAATAAATTCCATAGAATAACTGCAAATAAATCATTCTAGAAATAATTGCAAAGTAACTTCAATACATGAAATACATGAAAAACCAACTACAGTGATTTGGTACTGAAAACTTAAAAGTTTTAGGAAAGATTAAAATAAATTGAAAAAATGTTAAAAGAATTATTTGCATATCAAAAATACTTTTTTTAGAAAAAAATTTACAAAAATAAGTAAATGTATGAAAAAAATATATATTTTTTTTTTAATTCTTTTTATAAGTATAAATGACATTTTACTGTCTTTGGATTACCTATATTGGAAAACAGCACTATAGATTGATATTGGTGATATTTAATCACAATCATGTATTTAGAAAAACATTATTTCAAACTGTATAAGAGTAGCTAACCATATATTATTCCATATATTATGCTAAAATTATAAATATCAAACATATTTTTGTAACTTCTATTGTGCATAACATACTTATAGCAAACCATATGAATGATGTGTTTCTGCAAAAAATATATTCCAAAAAAAACATAAATGTGTTATGGCATTTTGTGTAATTCTCTATAGAAAAGAAAATTCAAAACTGAAAAAACAAGAAAAATGTTATGCCTTTAAACTATTATTCTGGCAAAATATTTTTCCAATACACAAATAATGAAGAAACTGAACAAGTACATATGTTATCACAGTTGATCTGTAGTTTTGATTGAAGCACAAATGATATAACTAAATTTGTCTTATATTAGATATGTGTTGTTAAATGAATATATTACTCAAAAAGACTAACAGGATATATTTAATACAACTATCAATGAGATGAATTTATTCAATATTCAAAACAATTAATCTGCTTTGGAGAGTCTAACACTCAAGCATACAATAGATTATTCTGGTCCAATTGCTCTTATGATTTCTGAAAGTGGATGTTGATCTGATGCCCATTAATAGCTGTCTGTAATGATGATAAATTCACATTTCAAATTTAACAAATATATTCAAAATTTTTAATTTTAATTTAGAGGCTTAATTGGATTATGATCATTTTATTCAAAGCAAGTAATTCCACAAGGCAAAAAAAATTGTTAAAGCAACAGTTTAAAAAAACTATTACAAAAACAACAGCCTTTCAGACCAGATATGAAATAATTCCACCAATAATGAACCATGATACATAAATGGCATTTGTACATTTATTATATTTATTTATATAATATTAAAATGTTTACATTAAATCTTTAAAAAAATTGTTAAAGCAACTAATTACAAAAAAACAGCTTTTTTTACTGGCTAAGTACATCTGGTAATAATAATAACTACTGCTGCTGCTACTATTACTACTACTACCATCACCACTACTCTTACTACTACAACTATTATTATTATTATTATTATTATTATTATTATTATTAAGTTTCAACAATAGTAAACTTTATTGATCCAATAGTTACATAGTATTATAATGCCATAGCAAGATACATGTTGAATCTTATTATTGTTAGTTCAATTTCAAGGCCTTGGAGCAGACTAGATCCATTTTGCAGGCCAAATACAGGAAAAAATACTACAATGATGCAAATTATATCAAATTACAAAGGTAGGTCTATACCAGCCATAAGGGCCTCAATGTTTGTTTTATATGCACTTTGGTGCACTAGGTGTGTATTCATATTGGGTAATAACCCCAGAAGGCATCCAGCCACATTTGAAAATAAATTGAATAAAATTCAAGTTAGAGACAAGCAGATCACCAGCCCAGATATTTATGCAACTACTTGGTCTCTGCTCAGGCAAATAGCAAAGCTATAAAAACAAAATTAAAGAAATAATGGTCCTGATTATGCTCCTATTGGACAATAATATGATTAATTAACATTGATAAAGTGGATAGAATCATGTAAAATTACCCGTACAGATATGTACTTTTAAAAAAATTATTATTATTATTATTATTATTATTATTATTATTATTATTATTATTATTATTATTATTATTATTATTATTATTATTATTATTATTATTATTATTATTATTATTATTATTATTATTATTATTATTATTATTATTATTATTATTATTATTATTATTATTATTATTATTATTATTATTATTATTATTATTATTATTATTATTATTATTATTATTATTATTATTATTATTATTATTATTATTATTATTATTATTGTTGTTGTTGTTGTTGTTGTTGTTGTTGTTGTTGTTGCTGCTGTTGTTGTTGTTGTTATTATTATTACAATCTTGTTGGTGATAGAAAAAAGAAACATGATTTACAGCAGTTGAAAGAATAAAGATTATTACATAACAAGATACATGTGGGAAATTAGATTTACATAAAGTTTTCCAATATGATATTAAGAAAAATACACGGACATATTTCATAGTAGGAGTAAAAACATAGTGGAAGGGGGTAGGGTCGAAATTGGTGTTTAATTGGTATATGGCTGTATGTAAGTTGGATTGATTTGGTTGCGAGTCTAGTTTTCCTGGCTACATTTTGTCATTCATTTGTTACATAAATTGCATGTAAAAAACATGAATTCTTAGATACAATTTACTAGATGTGATTATATATTCAATGTTATAACAATATATATATATCAGTATGGCTGGATAGTACCCATGTTATGTTATTTTGTGATGTCTGTAGGTATGGAGACTGTCTTCAGTTGATAGGTATGAGTTAATGGTTTTATTGTGGGAAAGATCCAATAGAATAAAATCATTTGACAAAGAGCTGGTGTTTGTGTGTGAATTAACAACCATTTCTGTTTTGACTCTGTTTGGTTGTCATTTCTTTTTTCACCACCCAGGTGGTCTTTTGGTTTCTGTTGAGCTGGTTCTTTGGGTGGAAGGCATAGATATCAGGTGTAGAAGTCTAGCAGAGTATTATTTGGTGTATTGGTATGGCTGGATAAAGGGAGATCCTATGTCCATCGGAGGATAGTATTCAAAATACCATAAGCAATTTTCCACCTGAATAATAATAATAATAATAATAATAATAATAATAATAATAATAATAATAATAATAATAATAAATATCATCATTATTATTATTATTATTATTATTATTATTATTATTTTATCAATTTCAGAAGATTAGCTAAACATATTTACAAAAGAGATTTATGAAATTATATTAAAAAAATTGAATTTAATAGTTCTTCTAATCCTAAAAAATGTTGGGATTTTATTATGAATCCAGACTTGAGTAAGAAGAGTTACTTCCACGTTAAATGCAAATGATGTTTCCAAACATTTTGCTGACATATTCTTCATAACATATAATGTCTTCAGAAAATATATTACTTGCAATTCATCTATTGTTTCCCATATGATTGATCATATCTCTTAGGAGGATGTAATTGTAGCCAACAGGCAACTTAAAATTTCATTCTAATTTAGGATATGATAATATTCTTTTCTTTATTCATAAAGGTCTAGCTGGATTTTTTGCAGCACCACTTGCCTTTATTTTTAATTTATCACTTAACTCTTATGTTTTTTCTAATGATGTTAAATGTGTTAAAATGATTCCAATTTTTAAAAATGGCTCCCGAGACTGTGTTAATAATTATAGACTTATTTCTGCTTTATATACTACAGCTCAAATTTTTGAGAGATGTGTTTACAATAAAAGTATTTCACTTAGTAAGATTATTTCTTCTTCACAATGTCGTTTTATTCCTAATAGATCAATTGAAAGTAATTTTCTACCAATTTATTATCATATAAAACATATGAACATATGATTGAAGATCAGCAGAGGCTTGATGTTATTTATTATGATTTATCAAAAGCTCTTGATAAAATAGACCACATTATTCTTCTTCACAAATTACATAAAATGGGTTTTTCCACTAAACTTATTTATTAGTTTCAATATCAAATTCAATAATAAAATATCATTTGATTTTGAATGCATCAGGAAATACTACCGATGCTTTTTAATATTTATATTAATGATCTTAAGAATTGCTTAAAATCTTCTTATCTTTTGTGCTCTGCTGATGATTGTTAAATCTTTAAAAAAATCACATCAGTGATTGACTCCTTCGGAAAGATATTGTTAACTTTAGTGTTTGGTGTGATCTAAATAATATGACAGTTAATTTCAATAAAAGTTCCCTTGTTTCATATTTTAAGAACCCTGAAATTTTAAATTTTTGTTATTTTATTAATCCTCACAAAATTAATTCTATTGATTCCAAAAAAGATCTGGGAGTGTTATTTTCTAGTAATGGATCTTTTTTTTCATACAAAAATGATTATTTGTAAAGCTTTTAAAATCATGGGTGTCATCCTCAGATGTGGTTGTCACTTCAGTAAGAATACAAAGTTTAAATAATTTTTGTCATTGGGTTTTCCCATCATCGAATATTGTTCAATAATTCAGAATTTAAATTCTAAATGAGGATGTAATTTATTACAATCAGTAACTTTAAGTTCTCCAAATATGTTTCTTTGGAAAATAAAGTTGGTTTTCATCTTTCTTCTAGAAGGAAATATAGAGATCTTAAATATCTTTATAAAATCATTAATCAAAAAGTTATTCTATCTGATAAAATTTCAACTACTGAAATTAGGTCTTATGAGTATGATACTCAATCTGATTTTGTCTGTTATATTGAACCTTCATTTCAATGTTCTTACATTTTCTCCATACCCTCATTATATATTCAAATTTGTAGTAATACTAATCATTTTAATTTTTTTGCAATTTTGTAATATTGTTAAATTCAAATGACATTGTTGATTTATTTAAATTTATTTTATTTATTATATATGTACTTTTTTACTTTTTTGTTTGTTACTTCCTTTTATTATTGTTATATGCCTTATGTTTATCCCTTTTATTTCTTTAATGTGCAAACTGTAATTGGCTATATGCTGTTGAATAGCACTTAAAATAAATGAATTGAATTGAATTGTTGTTATTATTATTATTGTTATCATTATCCTCATTATTATTATTATTATTATTATTATTATTGTTATTATTATTATTATTATTATTATTATTATTATTATTATTATTATTATTATTATTATTGTTATTTATTTATTTATTTATTTTTTTAATATAACCAATGCAAAAAGATAGTGAAGAAAAGATACATTATTTTACATATTTATTTAAAAAATCAAATTCCATCTAAAAAAGATTAGATTATATATCTTTAAAATGATTCAAGATAATGCTAGAAATCATTCTATATTCTCACCTTGGTATGATTAACAACTTTGATTATAGGCATAACTGTGTTGGCTTTTGAAAAAGAATTACAGTCCCTGATACAGAGTTTATTTTATAAAAAATAAAAAAATTAGAAAAATTAATGTTTCAGCAAAGGAAAAATATAAAACTTTCAAATAATATAAAATAGAAGTAACAATATGGAATAACTAAAATGGCAATATAGTAAAAATAATATAAAATGTTGCAGATGTTATTAAAATAAAATAAAAATGATTTAATGTTTGCTATACTTTAGGAAAAAAAAATATTAGAAAAAAATTTAAAAAAACATTAAGAACTAAAACAAATATCATCTAAACACTGAAAATTTCAGTTAAAACAATATAAAAATGTCAGTTGATGACAATTATGCTAAGAATAAAATGTAGAAAAAATATAAAAAGTAGTAGAAAAAAAAGAAAAATATTAAAGTTATATGAAAGAACTTTTCTTACCAATACTTATAAAGTAATAGATATTATGAACAAGAACAAAAAAATATATAATAATAGTTATAAATACAACATGATTCCAAATAATTATTTTAATATCAATTAATATCCATTGAAAAATACATTGATGATTAGTTATCATAATACTTTAAAGGGGCCATCTGGATGAGATATTTCATAAATCAAGTCTAACAATCTAGTTATGACATTAAAGAGTTTCCTTATGGTCTTCAAGCTTGTATGTCATTAATTTTTTACTAATAGTGTTTGTTGCTAGACACAATCTATTAACAATATTGAATGCTGAGAGTATAATTTTATGAATCAATCTTCTCTTCATTGAGTATCACCCAAATGAGAGACTTGTTAATTATTCACAATATTTAATGATTCATTTTTATTAATATACTTATGTGAAGTAATAGAAATTATAATGATGAAATACTGCTTTATTAATATTTTTGGTTTAATCTATTTGCTCCAGAAACTATTTATTTCAAAACATTAAGAAATATAATGTACTGTTTTGTTTAAAAATACAAAGAAGAAAGATTTTAAAATGTAATTAATAAACTTTAAAATTCAACATCTTAATTTTAAATATTAATATTAATATTAATAAAACTAGATACGTATCATTAAAAAAAGAATTGATATAATTATTGCTTGGAGTTCATGTGCTTTGAGGCAACCATAAGTGAAACTTCAATTCAGAAACTATCAGCTTTAAAATTGCAGCTTTCGACACCCCCACTGTGCTAAACCACTTTAAGTTTTTAAACATTATTTTTAATATAAAATATATTTCGAATAACAATAAATATTATTATCGTATTTTTTTTTAAATTTATAACCAAAATATCATAAGAAATTTTAACAATAGAATTATTAACCTTAGCTTTCTAGAATGATTTACTTAAATATATATATTTCAAATCTAAAATATGTTTATTTTTTATTTTTGTATTTAAGGCGTATCAAATTACAGTTAAAAGGTTGCTTTTTTATATATTTTGTTTATTAATTCGTAGGAGGTCTCATGTGATCCTAACAATTTGTAGTAAATGATTTTCGTATAACATGTAAACAAATTAGAAATAAGTGATTTAAAGTTATTTTTAGAATTATTGAAATGTTACAATCAAACTATTATTTGTATGTAATATATATATTATTAAACATGCGATGGTATAATTTTTATTTAGAGCTGAAAAAAATTAACAACCAATTACTAGTTGATCAATTTTTTTTTTACCTTAATTGAAATTATAAAACATACTTGCAAACACAATTAATATATATTATAAAAGGCAAAAAGTAAAATATCATTTAAATATTCCTCTAAGAATATAACTTTATCTAGCTGCCCTCATAGAGCATCAATAAAAAGTTAATGAGGATTTAAGTATTGTTCCATTATTATTTAACAGTCAAATTAAGAATAGCTAGATATCTATTTACCAACCAATATTAGATTATTATCTATGCTACCTATTGGTTTGTTAGATAGATATTTATTTACCAACCAATATTAAATTACAATTTAGACTAGCTTCTGGTTGGTTAGTTGTAATAACAATTGGCTAGTTAGATGGATATTCATTTATCGACCACTATTAAATTACTATCTGGATTAGCTTCTGGTTAGTTAGTTGGAATAATTATTGGTTGATTTGACGGAATCATTATTGGTTGGTTATTTACATTGGTCGCGAATGGCTACCTGACAAAAATCCTAGTCCTGATTAGAACTTAAAAATTTTTCAATCGCTACCGGCTACGATTGCTACAAAAGTGGCTTATATGTGCGTGTGTGTGTTATTGCTATGTATTTTCAATGATTAAATCGTAGATACAGTTTTTTATTATATAATGGTACTTGTGGGGGGAAAAGAAAAGTGTAGTTATGTAAAGATTGCAATAAATAAAATACGATAATTTTCATAATTTATTGGTTCTGTCAATCCTTCTCAATGTGTTTTTTAAAATATTTAAAAAATATTGCCAAGCGTTTTTCAAATAAATGTTTTCTCTTTTTTTTTCATTTTTGTTCTTAAAATAAAAGAGTAGGAGTAGAATATCAATCTTAACATATTTAGTTTTTCATTCGTTCACGTCATATTTTATGCTCATTATAAAAGATTTATAATCATATATAAATATAAAATGTGACAATCGCCTTTTGATTTATTTTTTTATACGCTAAAACATTTTTATTAATGAAACTTCTCTAAAACAAAAATATGTAATATACCAGTATTTTCTGACCCCCCCCCCACGTATAATTTTTTCAATAAGTAAACAAAGTATTTTTTTTAACCTCTATAATAAATTTTATAAATAAATGATGTAAGTAAAAATATTATTATAAAGTTTTTTTTTAAAAAAAAAAAACAGCTTACTTCATATATTGTTGTTTATTTAAATTTAATTTTTTCCTTACTTAATTGTCTGTTACTTTTATTGTTAATTTTTTTGCTGGAATGTTTAAAAATGCTTCATCTAATTATCTATTTTTATATATTTTTTTTCATAGTAAATATATGTTGTATATCACTCTCAGTAAATGCTACTGTATGACTGATGTTGTTATAAGTTTGAAAAAACTATCATAGCAACAGGGAATTAAAACGATTCTATTAATATTCTATTCAATATATATAGCTTTCCTTATATTCTATAAGGAGTGTGAAGTCTAAGAATTTAAATTTTGTTTATGTTGGCTATAGGAAAAACAATTCAATATCAATAATTTAGATGAACCAAACAAAGTATAAATGAGGAGTTATTTCACTTTTCTGTCTGAATGAAATATTCCTTGTTGCTTGTTATTGTAAGCTCAGTTATAATAAGTAACAAAAATATCATATATAACAGCCATATATACATATAAAGTTATATCTAAAAAGCATTTTTCTCAAATATTAAACATCTATTTTAACTTTAACCTATTATTATGTTAATAGATTATCATTATAATTTACGTTTAACATTTGATAACGGCATAAAACTATGTTCCAAAAAAGTCTGTTTATGTATAATTATTAATATATATAATTTTATAGCTGTTATATATAATGTTTTTGTTATTATAATTTATATTAAAAAGTCAGAATACTGAACTTCATTAATTTCTATTTTTTGTTGTAAAGGAAGTATATATTGTTTAATTAAATTCATTCTAAAAGGTGATTATCTGCTTGATTCTCATTTACATATCTCCAAAGTCTATTATGAGAATTAAAACCTCCTACAAACTATAAGATGTAGGAAGATCTGAAAGAAGAGAGTAGGACTAGTTTGTATTTAAAGAGACATAAATTTGCAATTATAAATATTAGATATTGCTCATGGATATCAAAAGAAATTGAGACTCTTTATAATCAATTTTTGTCTACTAAATATCAAGAAATTGCTGACAATCCTGTAAAATCATAGAATATCAGAAAAAAGTGGAGTTATTCATTGAGAAGCAAAACATTATAAGATATATCATAACATCTGCTTCTTTTTATGAAATCTTAGTAGATGTAAAGTATTCTCTAAAAGACTGTCTGGTAATGAAATTACAGTTTTAAATATCAGACTTTTAAACCCAAGATTAACACTATGAAAAAATCAAGCTTTTCTTCCCCAATAATACTCTGATATCAATCTATAAATCCTGTAGATGTTCACTTGATCTTGTATTTTTCTCTTAATTATCTTAAAGCAGAAAATAACCTGAAAATGGCTTCCACAGTTTTTAAAAAATCTAAAACCTGAAGCCGATGTATGAATCGTAAGAATATTAAACAACATTATTCAAATAAAATTCATTCTATAAATTTGTCATAAAAGAAGAATCATAGTAATCTTAAAATAAAATAAACTCAAGTATGATTCCAAAAAGTTATTACCCAATTTTATTATTATGTGTTCTCTATAAATGTTTTGAAAAAATCATAACAAAATGTCAATAGTAAAAAGCCATCTGTCTACAAAGTAGATTAGATTTAAATCAGAAAGAAGTTTCAATGAACAAGTTTTATGCTTAACAATTCACTTTAAAAAAAGTTTTCAGAATAAATTAAAAATTTTTCCTACATTAATTAATATAATTTCAACTTATGATTCTGTTTGGGGAAATGGTTTTATTGTAAAAGATTTTTAATATTCTTAAACAGAAAAGTCATAACTTTAATAAAATGCTTTCCAATGAAGAAGCTTGACACTAAGTGATAATCATAAAAGTTGACAGAGAAATCTTTTACAAAATTAAGTCCTCTCATATACTTTATTTAATATATCCATCAATGATGTTCCAGAAGCAGAAGATAGAACATTCATATGAGATACAGCTTTGACTTCTGTAATATGGCAGTCATCATAATCCTAATCCAATGAAGATGGTATGCTCATTTTTTTTATCTAAACAACAAAGAATCATACTGTAATTTAAATATAATCTTTTACAATAATAGACTACTACTACTACTACTAATAATAATAATAATAATAATGATAATAATAATAATAATAATAATAATAATAATAATAATAATAATAATAATAATAATAATAATAATAATAATAATAATAATAATAATAATAATAATAATAATAATAATAATAATAATAATAATAATAATAATTTATTTATTTATTTATTTATTCATTATGAAGCAAACAATAAATGTATAATACAGTGAGATAAATTCCATACAAGAAAAATCTTGTGTGAGGAATTTAAATGTAACAACTAAAAACACTAATAAAATACAAAAAAAAAAAAGTATAAATATAACATAAAATATTAAAATCACACAGATATTGCATTTGGCAATTCAATCACAGTAGTAAATAATTACATCATAACATATAATATAAACAAAAAAAATAAATAAAAAATAAAAATAAAATAAAACTAATGCTTAGCATAATATAACCAGTGCCATAAATGCTTTTTAAAAATCAAATAAGATAGTGTTCATTAAATTCACAGAACAATCTCTTATAAATAAATATTAAATAATTTAGGACCATTATAACTAAATTGCTTCCTACTGGATGTTTTAAGAAAATTAAGTAAAGCTAACTGATATTTAGTAGATAAACGAGTATTTACTAAAAAACACTAATAAAATACAAAAAAAAAAGGATAAATATAACATAAAACATTAAAATTATACAGATATTACTTTTGGAAATTCAATAACAGTAGTAAATAATTACATAACATACAGTATAAACAAAAATAAAATAAACAAAATAAAACTAATGCTTAGCATAATATAACCAGTGCCATAAATGCTTTTTAAAAATCAAATAACTAGTGCTCATTAAATTCACAGAACAATCTCTTATAAACATATTAAATAATTTAGGACCATTATAACTAAATTGCTTCCTACTAGATGTTTTAAGAAAATTAGGTAAAGCTAGCTGATATTTAGTAGATAAACGAGTATTTACAACAGAAGATTTAGTATCCAAATGAAGTTTCCTACAATAAATATCAAGAATTACTCTATATTTATACAAATGGAAAACATCTAGTATATTAAAAGTGGCATAAATATCTTTAACAGATGTGGCACGTGATCTACCAAAAATGATACGCATTGTATAATTCTGTAAAACAGACAATGTAGTCATTGCAAAAGTAGAACAGTTCCCCCAAACTGATATATTATAACATAATAAGCTTTGATAAGAAGAAATATATAAAGTAATCAAAGCTGACCGAGGAAAAATTTAGATAAGTAGAAAAACATATAATTTAATTTACGTAAACGAGAACAAAGGAAGTCAATATGGTTTGACAAAGATAGTCTGAGTCAATAAAAATACCTAGATAGCAAATATTATCAACAAAAGAAATGTTAGCACAAGTACAAGTGCTATTACAATGCCAAAAATACTTATTACAAATAGTAATGTTAAGCGAATGAATATTTGACCTATAAGAAAAATTAATAGCTTTTGTTTTACTCAGATTAATTGATAAATTATTAAATGCTAACCATTTACTAATTAGGATTAAATCATCATTAATTATTTTTTCAACAAAATTATATGAAACTGCAGCATAAGATAAAGCAATATCATCTGCAAAACCATAAATCTTAGATTCTAAAGGTAAAGAAAATAAATCATTTATATAAATTATAAATAAAATGGGACCCAAAACTGAACCTTGTGGTACACCATGGTTAACTGTTATAAAAGAGCTTACAACACTAGAAATATTTGTTGCTTGTTTTCTATCCTTTAAGTAACTCGCAAACCATGAAATAAATCCACCACGAAAACCATATGAATATAAACGCTTAAGTAAAATTTTGTGAGATACAGAGTCAAATGCCTTAGACAAGTCTAAATAAATAGCAACAGTTTTAAAATCCTTATCTAGTGAAGTTGTCAAATTGTTTACATGACTATAGAAAGTGTCCAAGGTACTTCTACCAGAAATAAATCCATATTGATGTTCAGATAAAATATTATTTTTAGATAAAAATGACATCATTTTCTCTTTAACTACCATCTCTAACAATTTGGATATTACAGATATAATAGATATTGGTCTATAATTGTCAAGTTGTACAGGATCACCTTTTTAAAAACAGGTGTAATAAAACCAACCTTCAAACAAGTAGGAAACAAACCAACATTTAAGGAAAGATTAAACAAATAAACAAGAACAGGTATGAAAGCTGACTTATTTTCCTTAAGATCTTTGGTGTTAACTTATCTAGACCAGCTGAATGAACATTCTTTAAGAGATCAATTTTACCAGACAAATCCAAATCAGTAACATCAGTACACAAAAAAGAATTTACACAAGAATCAGCAAAAGACAATTCTTGTACTGGTGTTCTATCTATTGACAGATCTGAAAAAAAATTATTAAACAAGTCAGCAACACATTTTTCATTATTTTCTACTTCAATCAAATTATCATTGTGTTTTATAAATTTAAGTTGACTTGACAAAGGTTTCTTTACAAGAGAATTTATCAACTTCCATTTCAAAGAAATATTTTTATCATTAAAATATTTTTGATAATATTGAAATTTTAATTTCCGAATATCATAATAATAATAATAATAAACTAAAAAACTATTTAAAGGTAACATTGGATTGTAATCTGACTTAATTTTTCTTTTTTATTGAAGGTTAGATCAAAATTAATTTCTAGGCATAACTTACTTTAAATCTATCTAACATTGCTTAGAGTTGAGATGCTAGTATTTTACAGATGGCTTTCCTAGAACTAGCATATCCTTCTGGTAGCACTTCAAATTTTACTCTTTTACTATCTCTTCCTGTTTGTTCACATATTTCTCAAAATAACAGAAAAGAAGATTATTCACAAAATATATAAAGCTGTTTATTTAAATCAGTGTTACCAATAATTCAAAATATAATTTCATATCTAAGACTTCCCTCAAACCAAGATTCACTTTTTGAAAGCTTAACCAAGAAAGTGTTTCAAACAAATTTCTTTCTAATGATATAACAATAAAGCCAGATGGATTTCGGTTTTCCTAGATACAACTGGAGTTTTATCAAAGATTCAGAATAACCCATGAATCATTGTGCTCATTTGATTCAAGAATGAAATTTGACAGCTACAGATCCATGCATAAGTGGACAAGCACAATCTATAGACTGTATAGTTAATGATTATCTAATCTTTAGATAAAATGCAGAATTGAAGGATATGATAAAGTCCCTAATGAATCTATCTCCTGGTTGAAATCACTATAGGTTCCTTTATGATATTTTGTTAACAGTTAAGCCATCTAAAAAATCATATATAAAATGGAATAAGTAAATAATATTTACCCTGTTATAAAATTAATAAATCTCTAATTCTTTTCAAACTGTATGTCTATGCTTTCTAAAGACATTTTTTTCTGTTTTCTGACTGTATTACTCTCCTATAACTTTTTTCCAAACTCTAGGTAAAAAAATTTAACTTCCATCTAAAAAATCTTCTCTATTAACACCTCATTTTTTACAGAGACACTTATCACTGTCTCAAACTAATGTCCAAAGTATAATTCTATATGCTTCTTTTGAAAAATTTATAATTATTAAATTGCTTTAGCAGCATCAAATTGGAAGTTTCTTTTCTGATAAAAATATATTTATAAAAAAATGAAAATCAAGGAATTTGTGAATAGCATCTACTAAAATAAATTTCATAAAATTTTCTTTTTTAAAAGCAAAGCTATATTTTTAGAACTATTTAATTTCTCATTTTTAATACTAAACCCCCTTGAAAATAGCTATTTTATTAATGATATGCTGATAGATATCTAGTGTAGTAATAAATTTTAAACTGTTATTTTTTTCCAAAACATATATTATGCTCCACAAAGTTGAAGTACAGCACCTAAACACTGTGCAAAAATACCATGACTACATAAATATACTTTCATTTAACATTGATCACATCACCAGAAAAACACTCCCAACATCCAGGCTTTTAGCTCTGGCTGATGAACTACATAAGTAGATAATGATGTCTGAACCTACTCATTACACATACAAGCATATTTATGAGCTCACTAAGGCATATAACAACATGTGCCAATCTTAAAGATATCTTAGTTATCAAAAAAAAAAAGCAAAATCTTTCTCAGTCAACAGCATACATGAACTAGAAGATGCATCAGATGGGACCTGGACTTACCCTCCACCATTAGAATATCCCTGCTCTCTTTGAATCATAACATCCACAAATGCATCACATAATATAATTGACCCTAATAAATAAGCATCTTAAACAGAAGCTTCAAACTCATCAACTCTTCATGCCACCTCATGACTTTTTAAACCACCTGAAACAAAAAGACTATTTACCACTAATGAATTCACAATCAAACTTGCTGCTCTGCTCAATTCATATCATCCAGTACTCATGGTATACCAAAATTTGTGTTTAAGCATCTTAAACATTCAACCACTCAACTGCTATGTGACCTTGAGCACAAAAAATTTAGAACCTTGAGAACCTTTATCCCATTGCAATACTGCCTTTTAACAAAAAACAGCATTAATAACCACATTAACAACCTTCAGCATATCTCCATGGTCTGACCAGCCATTGAGTTTATTGAAAAAGTTATTAAAGACCACATCATCTCCCTTTGATGTCATTATATCAGTTTTCAAAAAAGCAATAATAAGAGGACAAGCAGCATATATCATCAAAGCAATTTTGAGATTGGTTCAAGGCTAGAAAAAATATGCTGCAGTTGCAGTCCAGATAGACATTGAGGCAGCTATTAATTCTGTAGCAATAAGGGTATTAATTGATACATTAGCTGCTACCAAAATGCCTTGTACTACTCTATAGGTGTTGCTGAATCATAAATTCAAATCACACTCAGTGGCAAAATCTCATACCCTTCACTTCAACACAATCTATATCCCAAGGTTCTGCTCTAATTTCATTGCTATTCGCTTCCTATATCAATCCACTACTAGTGAAGATTCACAAAACATTCACCAACTTCCAATACCAACATATCTCCATAAGTAAAATGCATCACTTCTATGAATGACCTTATTATTTTCTTCCATCAGTAAATACCTACTAGCCTTATACTGGATACTACAAGAATTTAAAGTCATACATAAATTCACTGTCAATCCAAATAATACTGCTGTGTGGTCTTTTTATAATACGAAACATGGATGAAAGCCATCTGCCTTTTGGGTTTTCCATTTTATATGAGTGCAAATGCATTAAAATTCAGAACAAGCTCAAAGAAAAAACAAAGTAAACTACATCAATCTCAAAAGCATATCTCTCCATGTATTTCAAGATCCAGCTATTTAATCAGCTAATCACCACTAAATTCACCTATTACAGTTTCATTATTACTTTTAAAAGGTTTTTACAAACAAAATTTTTTTTCACTGCATCAAGTTTTTGTGATGAAAGAAAAGTATGTCCATATCTGCAAAACAGCATAGAACACCTCCCACTCACAATGGATATGGCCTTTATATCATTCATATTTTTCATTTGCAGTAGGCAAGAATCCTAATAATAGTCATACTCAAACACTATTTAATGCTACAATACCTTCTTCAAATAACCCCAACAGATAGATCATCCTCCACATATGACCAACTATCATAATTCATCAATTATATAAAATCATATCCTCATAGATACCTTTTAAAATTATGTACAAGTATTTATACTGTCAAATCTGTACCATGACCTCAGTCTGACAATGCCTGGAATCAACAATTATCCCATAAGTTCAAAAAATGATTTCTAGAGACAAAGTATGTTGATTGCCTGAGCGTAAACCTCCATTTTCTGCCCACTAAATATTTTCTGAGATACCAACAGTTGTACACCAATGTTGACCTGTTTACTCCCTATGCCACATGGCAGAAGAAACCTAGCATTCTCTACTCTACGATGAGAGCCTATAAACAACCCAATACCACACCTCACCTAACCATCACCTCATATCTCAAGGGTCTGCCTAATCAATCCACATAGTCACTTTTGTGCTATTTGTATATTGGTGCATTCATTGCACATTCACCTAAGGAAACAATACAAAGCATCATCCATCAAGTTTTAATATCAAACTGGCAAAAGTAAGAGGTAATAAATTTGTACATCCTGACATCTTTGTAGCAACCTGGTTACTTATAGCACAGCAATCAAACCTCTAACTAGCCATCATGCTCTTACAAATCCATGGCATCAACAGGCATTTCCTAAAAAGACATGCCACTATCCATCAACTGAAATAATTTTTATTTCACCACATACTATTGATCTCAATGATTGTAACAACACAATAAATACTGAAGCATTCTAAAATCAGGAATGCAACAAATAGTTTACTGATTGCCATCAATAGTGATGACACAGGGTAATTGGCAACTCAGATTACATGACCTATCACTTACAAATGTCTATCAAGTAAAATGAACACTAAATGTTATTCCGGAACTGAAAAAAAACCATATAACATATATGAACATATGTGCATCTTTTCCCCACAATAAAAAGTAATTGTATAAAATATATCCAAATGTAAATTATCAAATGAATATTTCAGTCTCTATTCCTGCTCCACCACATATAATCCTGTAAAAATACTGTAAACAATCACAGCATTGGTCAACTACCCTCCTCCCTGTTTCCTTTATGTATATACACTTACTTTCTCTTTCACTTGCAACAAACTTATTTATGCAGAGCAGCTCTTAGTAAATGTAACCCTTTTATTATTAATAATTTTTTTGAAACACAATAATAAAAAATGATGATGATAATATTAACAACAACAACAGTAGTAGTAGTAGTAGTAGTAGTAGTAGTAGTAGTAGTAGTAGTAGTAGTAATAGTAGTAGTAGTAATAATAATAATAATGATGATGATGATGATAATGATAATAATAAACATAACAATAAGCATTACATAAGGTAGGGTTTATTGATTACACGCTTACAGTAGAGGGCTGTAGAATAGCATAAAAAAAACTTTTTTAAAGAGAAAACTTAAAAATAAATTTCAAATATTCAGAAAATTTCAATGTATGAATAAAACTAAATAATTTAAAATAGTATTAAAATGAATAATGTGATGAGGACAACAAACAAATTGGGAAAGAAAGATTTTACAGGATGCAAAGTAATAATTTTTATAAAAATTGGATAAATTTGTCAAGAATGTACCATAAGTACATAATTATGGGGGCGGGGGGATAAATATATTAGAGAAAAACAGTCAGAATAAACAATTAAATTGAAAAAAAAATTAAAATTATATAAGAATAAAAATTATATAAAGTGTGAAAAAATGTATAATAATATTATTTTTCACCTAGTTGCTATTGAGTAGCTTATATTGGTCATTTTGCAAATATTATAATGCTAATTTGTTGACGTGCATTTTTTTGCATAGAGATCAAAATGAAAATTATTAAATTAAAAAAAAACTAAAGATATCATTATCACATAGATAGCTTAAAAACATCTAGCAAATTTTCAATTGCAAAAGAAGCTGATACTTCTCTGATTGGTTGAATCACAATACATAGAAACTGACAATATTATGAATTGTTAGATTATTTGGGCTTAGGCTTTTTGATAGTGTTTTTTTCCTTTTATTATTTTGGAAAGATTGTTATATTCAGTAATTTATTTACATATTTAAGTTTATTTATGAAACAGATTTATAAAACATTTATTTTAAACTGAAATACATGATTATAATTGATTTTATTTATAAATGATTGTTTTAAAGAAGAGAGGCCATTAAAGACATGGTTATGATAAAGTAGAATTTAGTATTATTTGCAAAAAAAAAAAGAAGAAATGCTTTTATGAATACTAATGAAGAATTTTTTTGTGAAATTTTAATAATAATAAAGTACACCTGGGTCTCAATTTATGCGGATTATTTTAATGCGATTTTGAAGTTATGCGATTCATGTTTCTTCTTAATATCTTTCATATTTCACTATATTTGTTAGATATCAATAAATTTAAATTATTAGTAACTTATTTTGACTTGAAATACTTTTTTTTCTCAAAAATATAATGTTATATTAGCAGCTAACATGAATATGGCCTGAAGCTATCTTAGCTCCTATGTAAATAACCTATTTATAATAATAATAGATTTATTCTTACATATAAAAATATCGCAAAAAATATTCAAAAAATTTAAACTTTTAAAACGTATTTTGTTATATATGTATAACAGAAATAAATAATCTTTTAGATTTTTAAAATAAAAAATGAAGATTTTATAAACTGAAAATAATCTTTTTAATGATAATGTATAATATTTTGTTTTGATTGTGATTTCATTTTTTTAATATAAAAACAGAAAACCATTAACACAGCACAAGATTGAAAATGGCGCTAGTTGTACATCACATCATGAATAAAAATAGTGGTTAACAGGTTTCTCTGGGCATAATTGCTGAGAGATTCTTGACTTCGTTTAAGGAGAAGCCACAATACATCACATCACATTGAGTCTGATTTCTTACCAGTTTACAAACGAACGCTAGTGATAATGATTAAAATATGTATGAAAAATATAAAATTAAATACTGTAGTAATAAAAAAAGTAAAAAAAGTTTGTCTTGTATTAATTTTTTTCAAATAGTTAAAATTTTTTATTAGTCATACTTTATTTGCTTATTTTTTTAATGCGAATTTTAAAGTAATTTTTCCTTACTGCTTTGCTTTTATGCAAATTCTGAAAATTACAGACCCTTATCCTCCGTTTTTCAAGGTAAATTAAGTCTATTTTTGTGCGATTTTTTTTAATGCAGGTTTTCTACGAAACCTATCTACCACATAAAATGAGACCCAGGTGTATAATTTGAAATTTTAAAACACATTTTCATTTTTTGTGATGTCTCAACTAAAATATGTTTCCTCCAATAATTTTTAGGAATAGGCAAAAATTACAATCTATATGAAAAGAGACACTGTTTAATGTTATATATTCACTTTAATAATTTATTTTTCTATTTTTCAAAGTTCAAATATTAATTTTTAGAATGATTTTTATTTGATAGTTTATATTTATAATAAGTAAATGTAAAGATATTATACTTATAATAAATAATGTAAAGATTCTCAATATATGATATATATATATAATAAAGGATTAATTGTAACAAAATGTTGCAAATATAACCAAAACAATCAGTAAGTTTATTAAAAATATGGGAGAAATTCTCAGTGAACTAATTAAAAGGAGATTATTGTATTAATGTGAGAACAGAACAGCTTTAAGTAATAAAACGAAGACAAAAATGAGGTAAAAATTTAGATTGTAGATTTAGTTTACATGAATAAGGAGTAAGAATGTAAACTTTTATTTTTGAAGTTCAGAATATTGAAAGTTATCAGACTAAATTGTGTGAAGATTGTGAGAAAATTTTAATTAAAGAGAGTAAAAAAGGTACACATTTTATAGTTTTTTGTTTGGGTCTTTATAATGATAATCTAGAATATAATGATAAAATAATGAAAATATTGAAACAGCTTTTATCAAAATATGATAGTTGGAAACAGGATTAAAAAAATAATTGACTAATAAAGACTAATAAGTACATGAGTTTATTGTGGTAGGTAAGATTTTTAATAAGAGAGAATATTTAACTCCACTAATAGGGTATCTGGACACATAACCTGAGAACACATATTTTTAACTTCATTTAAGGATATATGTCACTGTTCTTTTCACTATTATCTTGGAGAGTATCTCTATCTTGCAATGATAGTGTTACAGCTGTTATTTTGCTTTTGTAAAAAATCTTTAAAAATTGAAATTAAGAATTTCAGTAGAATCATTTCTTTAATGTACAAATCATCAGCATACATTATACATTTTAACATATATTTATGAAATCTAAAGTTTTGAATGATTTAAATTATGATCAAAAGGAAATCACTTCTAAACATGATGTAGCCTCTTATTGCAAATATATATTTAGAATATTTTTTTTCCAACAAAATATTATGATTCATTTCGTGTTATATATAAACACGAAACTTATTCTTTAACACAATTTGACAATGTGTTTTTTATTTTCTGTTTTTAAATATATAGTATAAGCGGATTTAAATATGAAGTTATTTTATTATTTGTGACAAGAACATTTATCAAAATCGTCGACCGCTAAGAGGATTATTCCATTTGCAAATTAAACAAAAAAAAAAATCTTTATTTATAAGAGAATAAGTGACTCTAATATATATTTAGTTTACAAACGACACTATTATTTTTATTGAAAAAAAAAAAAAAACAATAATAAACTATTGAAATTAAAATGTTTAGAAAACAATTTAATGGATTTAAAAGATAATTACTCTGATTTAACTACAAATTTAATTGCTTAAAGCTGTTTTTAATAAACTCAATAAATAAATAAAAAATCAAAAGTTATTTACTATATAAGAAGTAACTCTTTTAGCTTTTGTCTTATAAACAAGTTTATTATAATAAGTATTATTTTAATAACACTTAGCAGGAACAAAAATAATCCAATTAAAAGTTTGTTTTAAATACAAAATGTTATTACGTATATATAAAAATAATAGCAAAGAAAACATGTTATGTTTTGTTTTTATTCCTAAAGAATAACAACTAGTAATATATATAACAAAAAAATAAAAGTCTAGTAGAATATAAGTATATACCGTAACAGTTACCAAATAAAAAATAAATTTTGTATTACCCTACAACAAAATTGATTTTTTTTTTTTTCCATATGTCATAGCATCGGCCGGGACGCGAACCCACAACTGTCTGCAAACAACTATACTTGCTTGCAAAGTGACTGCGATGACCTCCCGGCTAACAACGCTTGATAACAAAATTGAATTTTCTCCCCCAAAGTTAACGTTAGTACAGTATTTCAAATTCTGGTAATAATACTTGAAAAATAGTTGTAAACAAAAAGAGAAATATCTCTGACTTTTAAAAAAACAATTGTAAATTTAATTTTTAAAATACATTGAACAAAATGGTAAAATGTTTAATGTGTGAATAGCAGATAATTAAAAAATAAAACATTCGGTAGGATAAGTTTGTATCTACTTCCGGAAATTTAATGTTCCTATTTTATAATAATGGGTAAAACTATTCATAGCAATTATAAATTAATGGAAAAACTTGAACATGTAAAAATTTTATGATTCAAGATATTGAACCCATAAAAACTGAAGGAAGTTCTTAGAGATATATGATTATAAACACATAAGTGTTTATCATATAAAATAATTATGCAAAAAAATTTCCAGAGGAATGATATGCATCAGTAATTAGGGTAAATACCATAGTAATTTTTTCTATCAGAATATTTTTTATTGTGGTCGCTGAAATACTATGCTTTAAATGATGGAAGTACTGGGAAATGTTGCAGAATGTTGTACAAAAAGAATTTGAATATCAAGATTATTTTTGAATAATATTATAAGCAAAGACAAAATTGACAAAATTGTTACAGATTGTTCTAAACAGAATAGATATATAATAACTTTATAGTATAAAGATTATATATCATTTCAGGATATAAAACTAAATTCAAATGTCAAATGTTTAACAATATTCAAACAACAAAAATATTATTTATTTCTTAATTACTGCAAAATACTGTAACTATATTAAGATACAATATTATGGATCTTATCAATAAATAAATTTGCAGATAATCTTTATATATACTAATTTAGATAATAAATAAATTGTTTTTCTCCTGTATTCAAGATTTGCAAGCAGTAATAATTCATCATCATCATCAACCATTGTCAATCCACTGCAGGATGAAGGTCTCTTCAAGTTCAATCCATCTTCTCCAATCTTTAGCTTCTCTTCCCCACATCACCCCTGCATACTTTCTTATTTCATCCATCCATATCACATGTGGTCTTTTTTTGGGGTCCTCTTGGAATTCAATTTAAGATTTCAATTGTCTATCTATTATCATCTCTTCTAGAAATATGTCCAGCCCAACTCTACTTCAGTCTTTTTATTTTTTCAATGAGATCAGTAACATCTGTTTGTTCTCTTACTCATATATTGGGTTTTCAATCTCTTTCTGTTATTCCCAACATGCACCTTCCCATACTTTTTGAATTGTCTGAAGTCTCTGTATTTTTTTTCTATTAATTGTCCATGTCTCAACATTCATTAAAAATAATAATAGTAATAATTATAGCCATAAAATAACTTAGATTATTTTGGTATAATAAAACTTTTCTGACAAAAACTGATTTTGTTTTAAAACTTTCTGGACAATGTACTTATTAATATAATAATTTTATAAAGGCTTCATATTATAAAAGCATTTTTTAATTTAAAAAGTAGATGTGCATGCCAATTTTAAATAATACAAGTACTAATATGTTTTTTTATTCAGAAAGACTGCAGTATAGGCCATACTATCAACACTATAAATAAATTCCTACAGTATCCTATCATAAGCCACATTTAAAAGTTTTAAACCATTTCAGCAAAGGAAATGAAAGTAAACAAATATAATCTATTTATTAATCAGAAATGTATAATTATAATTATGATATGATCTCATATTTGTAATAAATAAAAATGCTAAATTGGCTAATTGATTGTTACATTGATTAAAGAAAAAATGAAAATAATTGAAATAACATGAAAATAAAAATGTTATAATAATATGTATATAAATTTAAATGAAGAAGACAAATTAAAAGTAGTAAAACAATAAAATAGAAAAGCAAAGATAAGAATATAAATAAAACATTATAGAGTCACCAAAATATGAAGATTTGGTAATATCTAAATAAAGAAAATATATATCAGTCATGTCCATATTGCACTGGAAAAAAATAAATAATATAATTAAAGAAATCTCTAAAAATCATCCAAATATTTTTATTAGATATAGAACATATAATTAAACATGTACATTAAATAAATTTATGGTCTAAATTAGTTACATGGTTTCTACATAAATTAATAAAAATCTTATTAGAAAAATGCATTAATGAAGAAAATTATCTGATAATTAATTACAATATTAATATATATTATATATAATATCATTTTAAAATTTTTTTTATTTAATTGATTAATAATGCATTAAAAATAAAAATAAAAAATGTTTTTCTTCAACAATAATTTTGGTTGTTATATAATTTTTATTTTTATTTTAGTGCATTAGCAATCAAATTAAATATAAGCATTTTTTTTATAAAATACTACTCATATTTGGATATTTTTCAATTAATGTTTTATATTAAAATTTAAAAATTAACAATAAAAATAATGATCCCTATTCCCAGTATTTGAAACGAAATGCATACATTAAAAATCATTTACATGATTTTTGTATTTATGAAGGCAAATTTTTTAAAAGCAAGTTTTAATTCAATAATCAAGAAAAATTAAGATTTCATCCTCTATTTCTTTTTATTTTAATAAAGTGCAAATGCTTTTTAATGAAATTGTCATAAAATTTAATGAACCACTAAACATCACATCATCACTATTCTTTATGCTTTAGCAAGCTGTTTAACACAGAGGGAAAACTGTCCATACAGTAGTGCCACTCTGTGCAAGCTAGAGTAATCAATGGATTCAGGAAGGTTTAAGGAAATTTAATAAAAATATACTTTAAAAACATACCATCATCTATTGCTTATCAATATAAACTTAATGAGCTGATATCAACATGAATAGTAACAGTTGAACAATTGCCATTGACAATTAATATATGTACAAAATTTGAAGACAGACTGTTTGATAGAAGTATGTTCAAATTTAGTTACAAGATTTTAGCCAAATAAATAAACAAACAAGTACAATTTCTATGTCAAGAAAAGGCATTTAAAAATATCCACATTGAAGTTTTTATTGGTCAGCATTATATGTTTTATAGAAGTTTTTACTCAGAGATTCTTAAAATCTTGTTAACATTTTCCTGGTCAGTCACAATTTTGTTGCAAATTTTAAGTATTTAAAATTTTTTTACTTTATTTTAAGTTTGCATAAAATCTATGTGGACTACATGTGCAAGAATTATATCATAATTTTCATCTTTTCATTTTTTTAGATGGTATATGCTTATATGATAAATTGTAAACATTTTATGATTTTTTTATTTAAACAATGTCATTTAATTTTTCCTTCTCTTTTTATTATAATATATTTAAAAAAACAATTAAATATTTGGATGGAAAAAAACAGATTCTGAAGAAGATTCAAGCATCAATGATTTTTTTCGACTACTAGACTGTTGGAATTTGAAAATGCTTTATCATCTATAATTTTTGTATTTTTGGAATATAAACTAATTCCTTTAATAGTAAAAAAAAAATGAAGAAAGGATAAGCAACCTGTATTTAGAGAATCTAGTAGTATACCAGGCTATTTAGCCTGGCAATTTCTAAAAATGTCAACAAATTTAATAGAAAAATAAGTGAAGATAGACTTTTTAACAAAATCTTCAGATCAAAGTTTTTTCATTACACATGAGTAGTGAAATTTTCTAGCTTTTTATTTACTTTTCAATTATAATTTTTTTTTCTACAAAATTATTCACAAAACTAATAAATATGCCATCAAAAAATGCAGAATTGAAAAAATGTATCAAGTCACAATTTGTTTATTTTTGCTATAAAAACATTGAATTTCTTGTAAAGCATATGTAGTTCAGCTTGGGAATATTTGGAATTCATATTCAGGCCTAAATCTAAGATAGTCTTATTTTGCATACTTAATGACCTGAAATAGGTTTCATAATTTTCAATAATAATAAAAAATGGTGGATAATAAAAATAATGCTTTTTGACTGAATATATAAAATTAGTCTTACATATATATAGGTCAAGACAACATAATATTTAATAATTTAGATCAAAGTGCATTGAAAGGTATTAATTGTTTGAGTGATCATTAAATTTGCCTGTCTTAATGCATTGTGACAATATTATTATTCAAAACTAGTAAAGTAAGGATTCAAATAATGCCTCTGTACAGATATTCATAATAGGTATTTATACCATAAGGAGTTATACATAGGTAAAAATATAACTTGTTATGCTAGCCAGTGTCTAGGTGTTCAGACTATGATTTCAGTAGTTTTACAATATTAAAAAAGAAAGTTGTGTTGTCTTCTAAAAAAATAGTATGAAAGTTTTTTTGGCTGTATATAATGATGAGCACCCAGAAAAAGTGCTTAGAGAGGCTGTTTTATCTTTTATTAACTACAATAGAGAATTCACTTCTTCAAAGTCCACTCTTAGCTACATCAGGAATGTTAAATGATGTACCAGTTCTACTCAAAATCTTTTTGTATAAATGTTTCAACTCTGTGATCAAAAGAGCATGAATCATAAATAGTTCTGTTGAGTAGGTTATATTTACATTGTTATTTATATATTTTTACTATATAGTTACAGTAACATATTATTAGTTAACAATTATTTTATAGTAATAATATGAAATTATACTTTTAGATAGATTCTTCATAATAAAATGAAATCTTGATTTTACAATATGGAAGATAAGATAGATAATAAGAGTATTATTATTATTCTTTATTGCACTTTTTTCTCTGTTAGCTACACTATGTATTGAATCTGAACATTTTCAGCCTGAAGAGTATTCACCTTTGCTCTTCATTCATTAAATGCAGTTTCCTACAATAAAAAATTTATTGTAGAGTTTTTTAAGAAATATTAAAGGTACCAATTATACTGTTTTTTATGTTTTGGACTAATTAATTGTTGTAAGTAAGTCGTGTTCTATGCCATTTTATTGAAATTTTTATAATGAATGTAATAAACCTGTTAATAAAAAAAATTATTAGAATTTAGAAATTCTGAAGAAATGTAAAGATAATAATTTTTAAAATAATAAATCTTATATTTTTAATTCTGAATGTATTATGATAATATTTTTCAGCTGTATTACATTCCTTGATATTTTATCTTTATGATAATTTAAATGATTTTTCCCTAATGCTAATTGAAGTTATCCTAAAATTGTGTCTTCTATCAATTCTTCAAAAATTTATTATAGCTGCCATATCATTGACATAGTTAATTAATAAGGTTATAAGAAATAAAAATATGACAAATCAAAGTTGTTAGAAATAAAATAAATGATGAATGGGTGGAAGATGTTACCAGATCTTTCCTGAAAAGCAGTATTACTATTTTTATGTATCTATTATAATTACTATGTTGTATCTATAAAATATATATAATTTTGTGCAAAACTTTTATTTCAGTAAAAAAATATTATTAAATGACACATAAATAACAACAGCACCAAACTGCACCATATATAAATCATGCACCTTTTTTTTTTCTATTAATAATTGAATTAATAAATTTCCAAATAATAAATCTACAAAAATAAAACTTTCAAAGATGCTTCTTAATAGTGCAAATTATGAATAAATTTTAGTAAAAATTCCTGATATATAACAATTTACAATCACAATATTTAACTGTGGAATTTTTCAAATAATTTTGTTAAGCGTATTAGTAAATAAATAATATTAGCAAATAATATCAGAAATTATTTTTTTAAATACTTTTTTTAAATTTAGCCTTATGAATCATCTTCATCTTTAGTTGAATAATGACATCCATACATGTTATTGACAAGTAAGCTCCAATCCCATCTCTAAACAAGCCATCAATGAGAATGTTAGAATCAATATTTTGAGAGTAATTGGTGTGAGTTTTTTAAAAAGAAATTCTCCTTTGATATATACTTTGCTAAAAAAAAAAAAGATTAAATTTTTGCTTAATAATTTATTCAGAATATATTTTTTTAAAAATTGACTAAAATGAAAAAAAAAGCTAATACAGCAATAAACTGCACCATACAATCAATACTAAATTAGTAACCCAAATTATATTATTTATTCACGAGTGAAAAAATATGTATTTTGACTGAACATGATATTTTGTAGATGGAGTTATATTTAGATCTTCATAAGCAAATTTAAATGCTACTGCATATATTTGATAATAATCAACTTATAAGTGGATATTTTTCTTTGATGCATATTAAGCATTTGCGAAACTTCTTTGTTTTGTGGATAATAAGGAATGTGATAAATAGTAGCTTAATTGAAAACATCAGCTATTAACTTTCTTATTATGTTTATATATTAACCTTCATTCAGTCCATTTAATCTTTGTGATTCATCTACTATTATAAATATATAACTTATAAATAAAATTATGTTTAAAAGAGTGATGAATTATTATTTGAATTTAAGCCCTATGATATTTCCTACTTTGGCAGACTTTGGTGCTTAACAACCATGAATCGTAATCAAGCATTGTCATTTCCAATGTGTGAAATTTTTAGGAATATTTAAGCAATAAATCATTCATTCATTTATATATATTATTTGGAATTAAATAGTATTTTTAATCTTCTAAATAATTTCAAAATTTAATTAATTTTTTAGGTAATATAAAAAATGTCCAGTGATAAATTTTAGATATTTTTAACCACTATTACCAGATGAAATATAAAATCAATATTGAAACTGATATTATTAAAAATAATTTAAGCATATATTTATGTGATGTGTATATGTTAAAGTTACTCAAACATAATCAATGAACAAAAAAGTGCAATATCTATGATTGTTACAAAATATGAGTAGCAAGAAAAAGCAGTGTAAATAAGTAAATATTTTAAACTAAAAATAAATAGAAATTGTACATATACAATGCATATGTTAAGTATGTAGAAATAAATTCAACTTACAGAGACAATGCAAAAGAAATAATATCAGACAACAGTTAAAATTATATTATAAACTTACATGACATTGGGAAGATAATGATAATTCAATAAAGTGATATTTAATGCTTGTCCAGATACTATAAATATCAGGGCTAATTTTTTTAAATAAAATTGCCAGTAATAGAAGATTGGCAGCTTCATTTTTAATATTGTTAGTGTTAAAAATATTTATATACTCAAAAGTGATTTAGTATGAGAGATTATGTTTTAACCAATAATTTAGTTAAGATTTGGAGATACAAGTAAAAGTTCTGAAAAAGATGGCTGAAACAATCGAAACTGTCATATTAGGATGTAAAAAAAAGCATTGTAAAAGTAATAAAGAACATAGATGAGATTAATAATTTTAGTTAATAACATCAAAAAATGTAAGCAAGGAAAATCCAAACAAAATATTTTAATGTATTGATTGTTTTATTTGATTCATTTTTTTAAGAATGAGGATAGAAATCACAGCAAAAATAATGCCTTCCATGACAATTATTTTATTCATGTTTTCTCTTACCCCCCAAAAAACATAACAAATGATAGGCCTTCTTATTGGGGATATATTTCTGCCAGAAATGTGTAAAATGAACATGATAAGAGTTATAATAACACTGTATAATATATTATTTCTATAACGAGATTAACTTATAAAATTTCATATATGTAATAAAGCTCAAATGAGTGGTTAATTATAATCAATGATTTTTATAATTTCAAAAGTTGTTGTTAATTAATTTAATCAATTAAAACCACTTAAGATTATGCACTTTTTAATACAGATATATCTATTACATCTCTCTATATTCATTTAAGCTGCATCAGATTCAAATGTCAATAAACTATTTGCTAATTTTCAATCACTGTAACTACTGAATGAGTTGATGTCTGACCAATAACATTTTGTCAATTCTTTTGGCATATTCACTTTGTAATAATTGTATCTTTTTTTTAATAAAATAACATACACTTAGAACACTAAACAATATTTCATAAAAGTTTTTTGCTGAAAAAGTAAAATGTGTGAGATTTTTAAAATTCAATATTAAATATTTCATTTAGCAACAAATATTCAAATGTCTTGTGTTTCATCAAAATTATATTCTGAATATCATCACATATAAACCAAGAAGCTTTTGTGATTGTTAGTCACTTTTCTTTAGACACCATAAAAATGATCACTTGCTAAAAGATAAGACAAAACTCAGGTTCTATCTCTTCTTATGTAAATTAATTGCTTTAGTCAAATGTTTAACTTCTTTTTGCAGAACAACTTTAGTTCAGAGCAATATGTTTGAATGTTCTGTTCACAAAAGTGTTTGTCTTTATTTATACTGTTCAGTGATTTGATTAACTTTTTTAAATTACATTTCAAAGAATGTTCAATTAAGTAAAAGTCTTAATGTCTGAAAATTTGATATTTTTCAAAAGATTGCTTTTTATAGAATATCATCTAAGCAGTTAGATTAGAAGCATTTGACATCTATGACATAATGATATTAATATCTAATTCAATATTTAAAAAACATGTTATTATTAATAATGAAGCCTATTTTCATTAATTCTCAATAGTTTATGGCTTATATTTATTTAGATAAAAATAATTCTGTGTGTAAAATTATTGTTCTAAGTGATTGTACTTTATTCTCAGATAACTGAAAATAAAAACAGTGAATAAAGTTTAATGTAATCTAGAAGAGTTCTAATGAATGATTCTTTCCAATGTTGAAAGTAAGATCTATTTTACAAAGTTCTTATTCTATTTAACTATAAGTAAAGCTGACTTTATTGCATGTTTTTAGCTGACTAAGATAAAGCTAGATCACAGACACATGATAAATCTTTGTGTCAATTATAACACTGAAAAAAATTGTAAAATGATCAAAATTGTAAAGAGAAACAATAAACCATAAAAATCCATTATAAAACTAAAAACAAAAAAATATTTTATTAACATTAGTATCAAATAATAGATAAGGCATAAGAAACATTTTATAGATTATTACTTATTACTTTTCTTTTCTGATTAGAAAATATTATCTCATTGTTTTATACACATTTATATTATAATAGTTTCTTTATATTCACTGTCAATTAGTTTTAAGTTTTCCTATGGATGTCTGAACGCTATACATAAAAGAAAATCTTATCATTGTTTAATATATCCAAGTCATATTTTTAACATGAACATACTTAGTCATCAACAAAAATAATTAAAATGAATAGAATAATACAGTTATAAAAAAAATAGTAGAATAATGGATTTAGAAAATGAGAACGATAATGACTGGAATATCTCAAGTAAAGTGATGCCTGACAGAATAATTCATGATTGGGTCCACATAAGTAGGCACACGTAAAATTTATTAATTCAAGTATATCATTCTAAATATTATTTTTTTTAAGTTAATAGTTTGTTAACCGTAGGTGAATAAAGATACTCTGTATTTCTTTTCAACATTTTTATCAAACGCTCTAAATTGTTCTAGATTTTTACAACATCTAATAAAATAAGCATTAATTTTTAATCTTTCTTATACAAAACAGATTTCATTCTCTGGATAAATAGATATTTATTTTTATTGAAAAGGTATATTTTTCTAACCCAGCCTTTTTATTTAAAGATAAATATTATACATTAAAACCATAATCTCAAAAAGAGTTGTTTTTTCCCCATAGAAACTAAATCCAATGTTTTTTGTGGTTTTTTTTTTTTTTTCATATTAAAATTCTCATTAAAAAAAAGCAAATCATTAAAATAAATCAAACGACTACACTTTCAAATAAGCAACTGTATTGGTAAGATTACATCTTTTTTCAGTGTCTTATTACTTTTTTTCCATATGTCAAATGCGTTGACTGGGAAGCGAACCCGGGCCTGTTGCTTGGAGGGCAGCTATGCTAACCGCTAGGCCACCAATGCCTGACTAGTATCTTATTACTTTTAGTCATTACTTCCCTAACATTTTAAAATAATCTAGTCTATATAACTTCTCCCCTCCCCCTTTCCTCCTCTTCTCTTTCATCTTTCTCTTTCTGCCCCTCCCTCTCCTCTTCTCTTTCATCTCTTTTTTTAATGCAAATATGTTTATATTATTAGTATTCACTTACTTCAGAATCTTACTTTTAAAATTAGTAGATACATTATTAAATCAGATTATTTTTTAAACATTTTAATGATGAGAAAGTTTAACAATTATAGCTTCATATTTTAGTTATTTATTCCCTATTGATTTTAATATGAAATATTAAATAATATAAAATATTTCAAAGTAATAAATAATAAATGTTATATTTAAAAAAACAAAAGAAAATCTTATATAATATTTTTAGAATTATTTCTTATTCATATTTTTTATTCACAAAAACAAATACAAAAATTATAGAATGAGAAATTAAAGGTTATTAATTATTTCTGTCACTTTTGTTTTGATAATTTTTTTCTCAACATGAGAGAAATGCTAAATATGAAATTTGATAACCTTAAAAGGTTTTAGTTTAAATAACACTAATAATATACTTATTCATTATATAAACTTTTTTTCTTTGCAATAAAAGAAAAAACATTTTGTGTTGATTTAAGTCCAAATTTTACAATATCAATTATATTTATAAATGTAAAAAAATCCTTCTAACTTTGCATCAATATGTATACTTATATAAAATATCATATAGTAAGAGTATTAATTATATTTAAAAAACATTCATAAATGTTATCTTTAAAAACTAGCAAACAACACTTTTAAATTAAATAATAGTAATAGAGAAATTTTATATTTGTTTAAAGATATAATAGAAAGACTTCAAATAAATAAAAGTAACAAAACTTTTTTAAAAAGTATCACTAATGAATTAATCTAAAAAAATGTTTTCTTTCAATAAAGTTTTGTTTTGTTTATATATGTGTATAAGTTTGGTAATATTTTATTATTTTAATGATAAAATATTAGTTATTATTTTTTTTAAAAAATTAACATGAAAACAATGTGACCAAAGCTGCAAATACTTCTAACTTGACTTCAGATTGATACTACCTTTATTTTCTGTAAGGTTTTGATAAAATAGAAAACTCAATAGTAGAAAAAGTTTTGAAAATGACTGTTAGATAATCAAAACTGGAATCAATGTTTTAAAGTACAAAATAGTAATGTATTGTTTTTGCAGTGCATAAATTGTTGTTTATATTAGTTTTAAAGTTTACTAATTCCAGATTTTCAAAAAAGCTATATGTCGTAATTTTAATGGAATTTTGTTGGCTAAGCTGTTATTTTTTTGTTCAAACATGACTTGATCTGCTGATCATAAAATTAGCATACAATTTTTAACATTGCTTTTCAAAAGATATTTGTTATTTTGACAGAGTATGTGATTCTGTTATTTATTTTTTAATGTTTTTATTTTTTATTATTATTATTGTTATTATTATGATGATGACAATGATGATGTTTCAATTATATACTTTATTTACCAAAAGATGTGTTATATAGGTTTTACAAATGTCTTATAAGAGTTTTGCCAGGATTACAATGGCATTTCAAGTATAATGATTGTTTGTTATTAATAAATTTGATTAACATTGCTGATTACAGTACATTTATATGAACATTGGTAATTGTACATTATTGTTTTTAATAATATTTTTTTTTATATAATGTAGTATTGGATGTATAAAAAAAGATGTTTATAATTTTTGGAATTAAAATTCATTTACTTTAAGATTGACTGATCCAGTTTGATAGCCTTCTGTGAGATTGAATGATTGTAATGAGTGCCTGGAACATATCTTTTTATGTAGTTATGTGTATTATAAATCATATAAAATGTCCACAATGTTGTTAATACAATTTACTGTAGTTGTGGCCATTTATAGATTGAACTACTTTCTAATAAGTGATCAGGTCACAGAAAAATATCTAGGTGGCTACATTGTTATCCCTTGCTTTTGGATAGAATAATTTATTGATAAATATGAATTGATGCCTCCTGGTGTAGTTGTCTAACAAGAAAGTCCATTAGTTACACCAGAAGATAAACAGGATAAATGTGGCTGCATGTGCTTGCTGCAGGAATGTTTAATCTTTGTAATGACTGACATTTGGTGGATGAAATTAGTGAACTGTCTCTGTGCATTTAACATGATTTTCCTTGTGAAGCATAGTGCTTGGCAGTTCTTTAGAAGGTGATGAGTCTCCTCAGCTATGTAGCATAGCCCACAGAATGAATCAATTATTTTTGTACAGATGAGAATATCACAAAAAAAGATGTTGGAATAGTGTGACGGTTGAGTCTAAAATAGAAAGTTAAAAAACATTGGATCTAGCACTCATTTTTTAAAGTGGCAGAGAAAATGACAATTATTTATCCCAAGCATGGGGAGGAGATAATCATGTCTAGGGTCTGGATAAATCAAGTTATTAGTTTGCCAATAAGTTTACTTGGAATTTGCGGAAAAATCTGATCTAGTTAATGATACCAGGGATTGAATAAACAATATTTATGAAATGTAGGGTTGAAGAAGGAGAAGGAGTTAGTTTCAACAGGCACTGGAAGTTTTGGAACCAGTTGCTAATAACTGCCATTAAGTTATAATATCTGTTATTAAGCTACAGGCTTTTTATGTATATAACATGTGAATGCTATGCAAGCCTAGCCCATTGTACAATGGTTGGTATTTGAGCCATTTTATGGGTATTGATATAGTCTTGCAGCTGCAGAGCAATTTATTGCAAATGTAGTTGATGGCAAAAATTAACAGTTTTGAAAATTTAATAATAGGTGCATAGAATGTGATTTTTGTCATAGCAAAAGCATTAAACAGATCTATCTTGGAGTAAATTGATAGATATGCCTTAGAAACTGAGTTGATAATTTGCATTACAGAATTTGTAACCTAGTTTGTATTGTGAGTCTCATACCAAGAAAGGCTTTGTAAAAGGGAAAGCCTAAGAATATAGTGGGTTTTCCTGGAAAAACTTGGGAATATGATTTCTTTGTGAATAGAGTCCATTCAGCAGTTTTTGGGGATTAAATTGAAGCTTGTAGGTTATTGTGTAGTATTAAAAATGGTTGTAATATTGGGACTTGTTTCTGAAAAGCCAGGATGATTCATCCATGTAGGCTAAGCAGAGAATATATGGATGGGTATGTGTGGAATTTGAATTCTAATAAATTTATTCTGTATTTGATGTCAAAGCAGATTTACATAGTGTCTAAAAAGTACTAAACATAGGTATGACCCTTATGAGATTGACTGCATGGTAATGAGGGATGGAGAATTCTATGATGGAAGTGTGATGTGCAACTCATAATTCAGAAGTAGGTTATAACAGAGTATGTAGGATGGTGATGTTATCAAGCATTTGAATAAGTAGGTTAATTGAAATGGAATTAAAAGCTGCTGGTATGTCAAACTGGACTGCAATGGAACTGTTTTTCATTTTTTTGAATTGGGTTTAGAATTGTCATAAATATAAGTGCTGATTGTCTGGTGGAAAAGCCTTTTTTGGAAAGCTGTAGATGTGATAATAATGGAAATCTGTGTGTCTCAATTTTGTTCTTGTTTATTTTTTGAGTATTTTCATGGCTAATGCACCCATGGAGATAGGCCAGATGCTGGTTAGATCAGATGTACCTTCAGGTTTTTTTTAGTGAAAAGCACTATGACAATTGGGTACAAACCTTTTATGCTATATATCCTCTGGGATAGAACATTGGCCAGATAATGAATATACAGTATAGTGAAATAATTAAGATGACTTAAGGTGAGTGCAGTAATTCCGTGAGAGAGTTTTTTAATAGGCAAGTTTGGCAGCAAATTGGCTCATTTGGAAAGACAGTAATTTCCAATGGTCCTAAACAGTTTACAGATGAAGTGAATACATCATGGGTCTGAAGTTTAATTTTAAATTACAGGTATCATATTATATCCATTACATACACCTATGTCACTTTTAAGTGGCATAAAGATTTTTTATGAGGACAAGTAATGTAACACCCAGGGTATGTATGTCCTTGTCCTTGTGTGCTGGTGAGTTAGACAATTTTAAATAATCCTTCAATTTTTTGTAGACATGATGATACATTTGAATAAGCCTGATTAATTGGTGGTGTAATAGTGGGTGGGCTTAGTATTGGCAATTTCCTTATATAACTTATATGTCAATACTAGAAGATGCAGAGGCGAGAGGGGCCCTTGTGCATGTTGTATGTTAAATTTTAATATGTGTATGAAAGCAAGACATTTCTCAACTGGGTTTATAGTCATTTGGTATAAACTGTTTAACATTATATAAAATTTAGAGAACATGATATCAGCAGTAAATGAGGGAAGAATCACATGGGTTGTTTTATGTAATTAAATGGATGTTTCCTGAAGTTTATTAAGGTTAAATATGATAGCTTTAGCAGAGTGGCCTGAGAATGGAGTGGGGTTAAAGTTAAGTTCTAATTGGTGATGCAACAATGGAGAGTAAAAACAAAAGTGATTGAACCAGGTAGTAGAAAACTTTGTGCATGCATTAGTGAAAATTTTAAAAGATGAAGCTATATATTTATAAACATCCAGTAATCCAGATTTAAATGCTCCTTTAATATATTTTGGTGTGGACTAGTTGTGAAAACTCAATTGATGATTTGAATAATATATATATGATTACTGTAGGATTGGGGGATCTGGGGGAAATATAGATTAATACTATGTTTAGTTCTACTGTATGGTGGTGAAAGTGCCCATCAATGAAAATGATGAGAGTACCAGTACATGCTGAGAGTGAGGAAGTCTCTGGAGAAAGCACAGAAGCCATGTTCATGGACATAGTCAACAGGGTCAATTTGAGATTCTCTATATTTTGGTTTCCAGTAATTTGAGATGAGGTTGAATGATACTAATTGACTTCTGTAATTGGTATAGATTTGTGGGTGAATTGAGACTACAGTCATTGAGCACTATTATTTTTAGTTTCATGGAGTATGTAGAAGGTTAATGATGCCAGAGGAAATGTTTAAAAGTAAGAGACTATGAAATGGGATTTCATTCTGATAATATGGACTATCAGGGATACAATTGTTTGTTGGTCAATTGCTACTGAATGTAATTGATCAGTGTTGAAAAATAAGTCATGATGGGATGGTGTTGATTCTGGTTTGGCAGGTGACCAAGGTAAATGATCAGGGTAATACAGGGTTATGGTAGTTTGCATGGTCTTGTAGAGGTTGTTTGTAGTCTCAGTGATGAGTGATAGATGGTTTGTATCATTAGTTTTTGTTTTTATTGATTTGTTTACATCTTCCAGGTTTTCTCTTGTGCTCAATAAGATATGAGTGTGGAGGAGGTACTAGTATAGTAATAGAAATCATGAAATTATTTCCATAACATTTATTAAAGTTTAATTTCTTATGATGTGTTGATTCTGTTGTGTGTTTGATATAGATCCATTTCAAGAGAAGGCTGAGAATTCATGCTATAATCTGGAATTCTTGTTGCCTCAAGGGAATAGCAGATTGATTAGATTTTGAATGCAAGGTAGACTGTGCATATGCTATAAGGATAGACTGTCATTTGTTCTCACGTGAGTGTAAAATCCACTGCCTTGAATTGTAGATCTGTGTGTGTTGGAGTGATATCTGGGAGGTTGTTGAATCATCAGACTGGCTGTTGTCACAAGCCCCAGCTGGAGGAGTGGCCAGATTCTAATTGATGGCTGGTTGTTTGCAGATTTGTTTTAGTGATTGAATGTGAGGATAATAGATTAAAGAAGTGACTTTGCAAGATATCTCCTCTCTCCACAGGCATAGCATTAAGGTTTTATACCATGAATGTATAAACATTAAGTTACCCATTGATATAGAATTTGGGTAATTATCATATTTAGGTCAATCATAGGATGAAGTTGAAATTTTCAATTTGTAACTGTTGCCTGGAATAGATACATGAGTATTCTTAAAAACAATTGATTGAAAAAGGTTATTTTTTAAGGGTTGCATCATTCATTGAAAATATTGTGAGGTGTATCCAAAATAAATATTCTTCAACATTCCAGTGATGCAGTTGTTTTGATTTGGATCAACTGTAATCTACATGTAGTTTTCAAGTGTTTTTATTTGGCCTTGGAAGTGCTCCCTTTGAGTAACCTAAAACATTCAATCACTAGATACATAAAATTTGGATGATCAGTTATCCAACATAATTAATTCCACATCCCATGCATTGTAGGGGCATCATAGAGAAGTTTCCAAGGAAACTTGTAGAAAGATGTATTTATAACAGTGACTGAGAGCACCTTAGACTGGGGTGGATATAAATATATAAAGACTCTAAGGGATAGTATTGAGAAATCTGCCATTAATATTTTCTAGTGTTTTTGCTTACCAGTTAATGATTGGAGGAGGATGGAGCTGTTGTATATTTAAATCCAAATCTGTGATGTCATTGAGAGTAGTTTTGCAAAAATGTGGAATTAGTCTTGGAGTCTTTGGTATTATAAAATGTTTGTACATTATTGTTGCCAACATTTCATGTTTTTGAGAAATTGTACTTTGACCTTGGAGCCAGTAATTTCATTTGAATCTATATCCTGGTTAACCTGGAAAATTTGTACATCACTGCTGATATTTCTGATCTATTTGAATAAGATTTAAACTTTGGTTTCTTAAGCTATTTTTGCTATGGGAAATTTTAAAATTTGTTGTTTGACCTTTGAAGAAATTAATATTATCTTAATCTATACCATAGAGAATTCATTCACCTTTGAAGAAATTAATATTATCTCATAGAGAATTCATTCATCTCTGCTCATGACATTTTTATATGTTTGCTTAGGTTTTGGATTTTTTCTCTAAAGTTGTTGATTTTATTAGAAATTATGTCTTTATTTATGCTTGATTAAAGTCTGGACTTTGATCTTGAGAGTTCATAATGTTAATGAAAAATATTTGGTCATGAGATATTTCTATTGCCATATTTGACTTTGATTAAATGATTAAATTTAATAATTTTTTTCTAAATTTGTAATTGCTGAAATAGTGTGGAGAGTGGTGGGTCATGTGAAAGTCTGTGCTCATACCATGTCTATTAAATTTGTAATTAAAAAAATTGGCAGAAGTACAAAAACAAGTAATTGGGTGATTACAAATTATAAGAATTGTATATAGGTAAGAATTTTATCTTGTCAGCTTGATATTTAAAGTACTTTGAGATTATAATAACATGAAAGCTAAAACCTTCAACAGATACGCATTAAACATGCTTATGTGACAGCCAATCAGATGGAATAATGAGATTATATAAAATAGAACTAGAAAACTGTGTTATAAAATAGAACTATTATAAAATAGAACTAGAAAACTGTGTTCTAGGCAAATAAAGTGGATTATTATTATGTGAACTGGATTAGTAATAGTAGAAGTAGTCATAATAGTAGCAGTAGTAGCAGTGGTAGTAGTAGTAGCAGTAGTAGTAGTAGCAGTAGTAGTAGCAGTAGTAATAGTAGCAGTAGCAGTAGTAGTAATAGAGTAGTATGTTTCAAAATGGAAATTTTACTAGAGACTAAAGAGTTATATTTGCTAGGAACCATTCCACACATATATGTTTACATTGCAAGTGAAAGGAAAAAGTAAGTGTGTGTACATAAAGAAAATGTGTAAAGGGTAATTGACCATGTGATGTGGTTGTTTACAGTATTTTTACAGGATTATATGTGATCTAGCAGGAATGAAGGCAACAATAGTCATTTGCTAAATGCTAATTCACATTTGGATATATTTTATACAATTAACTTTGATTAATATTTTTGGGGGTTGAGAATATATATGTACACATTACCTTTTTTTTTCAATTCTTTAGTGACATTTTGTGTTCATTTTACTTGATGAGTACTTGTGAATAATAGTTCATGTTGTCTGAGTTCTCAAATACCCTGTATCATCACTGTTAGGTAGAAATCAGCAACATATTTGTTATGTTGTTGATTTTAATATGCTCTTCAGTATTTAAGTATTGAGTGTGTTGTTGTTGTAGTTGATATCGATAATGTGCAATCAGATGAAAATTTTTTATATTTCAGTTGTTGGCACATCTTTTGGAAAAAATGCTTGTTGATGACATGGATTGGTAAAAGCATGGTAGCTAGCTAAAGGTTTAATTACTGTGTTATTAGTGATTGGGTTGCTAAGATGTCACAATGCACAGTTTTATTATCTCTAGTTTTTAATTATGCCAATTTGATATTAAATGTTGATGGATGGTAACTTGTGATGTATTCTAAAATGAATGTACAATTAGTACACCAATATGCATAGAATACAAAAGTGACTATGCATATTGATGGGCAAAAGCCTTTATTATATAAGTTGATGATTGTTTGAGAGTGGGGTTGGGTTCTCTATAAGTTATAGTCATGTAATAATGAATTCTGTCCAGGACTGAACAAGAATAGAATAGATGTTGCTGTGTTTCTTCTTCCATGTGGCATAGGGAACAAAAAAGTCAATATTGAAGTACAGCTTCTGTATATGTAGTGAGCTGGACATGGAGGTTTACCTTAGCAAAAAGTCAAAATACTTTGGCTCTAGAAACCATTTCTTGCACTTAATAAATTATTCCTTAATTGTTGAATATTAACTCCAAGTATTATCAGATTGTGGTGCAGGTTTCGATTGATTAATGAATAAATTTGCCAATATGAATACTTGTATACAGTTTGAATAAATATATGTGAGTATGTGGTTTTTATATAATTAATAATGCATGATAGTTGGTCATATGTGAGTGGTGGCCTATCTATTGGTGTTATTTGTAGAAGGCATTGCAGCATTGAAAAGTTTTTCAGTGTGATTATCATAAGGTTTACAGGCTTCATCAGATAAATTCCATTGTGAGTGTGGGGTCTGCCACACTGTTTTGCAGATATAGACACTGTCTGTCTCTGATGCAAAAGTTTGTTGCAGAGAGAAGATTTTTGTTTGTAATAATGGGAGACTAATAGTAGATGATTTTGATGTAGTTAGCTGTATAAATAATTGTATCTTGGTATATATGGAGATGTATCCCTTTGAGAATGAGGTAGTGATTCACTCTATTTTTTTACAGCTTGTTCTGGATTTTTCACTTCATTGTATTTGCATTTATGTAAAAGAGAAAACCCAGAAATGTAGAAGGCTTTTCCCTATATATGCCTGTGCATGGTTTGACATTGCAGAGAGACCAAACAGCAGTCTTATTTATATTGACATTGAGTTGATGTATCACTGCAAATTAAACATCACATGATCACCATTGGCATTCATTGATTACTCTGACTTGCACTTAGTGACACTACTGTATGGAGAGTTTTGCCTGTTTTAATAGCAGCAAATTCTTGTAGAATTATAAGACTTGTAGATGTTTTTTTGGATGGGAGGAAGACAATTATGTCATCCATATAGGTGATGCTCAATACTTGCTGAAATGTGTTTAGAATTTGAATACCTTTAAATATTTGGTGGATCTTCATTAAGTATTTGGCTGATATAGAAAGTGAATAATAATGAATTTAGGGGAGAACCTTGGGAGATTGATTGCATTAGAGTGTATAGAATTTTTGCTACTGAGTGTAATATGGATTTTACAATTTAACAGCAAGTTTATCAGCATTTCTAAAAGAGTTCAAGGTAGTGTTTAGTTTTTTCATTGGCATGATATCAAAGGCCACCTTGATGTCTATCTGGATTGCAATTGGAGCATATTTTTCCAGGCTCACACCAATCTCAAATTTGCTTTGAAGATGCTGCTTCCTGTTAATGATTGCTTTTGTATGAACTGATATGATGAAGTCAAAGGAAGCACTGGTGTATCTTTCAGATAAATTGAATTGAAAGCTATGACTTTGCGAAATGGCTGCATCATTTTCTAAAAGTTTTTGATGTCATATTCAATGTAAGCATTTTTTAGTATGCCAATGATCTAGTTATATTAATGTGGATCAACTGAGATTATATAGTTGCCTAAAGTTTTAATAGTAAGTAGTTTGAAACTGGGTCTAACGATTTTCTTGATAAAATTTGAGGATTAAATAGCATGGATTGGGATGATCAGCAATTTTTAGCACTGTGCCCCAAAACCCATGTAATGTTATTATATCATAGAGGAAATCCCTGGGAAATTTGTATAGAAATATATGTGTGTTTGTAGCTGATAATATTATTGAATGGAAGGGAGACTAATCTTTTAAATGATGTATGCAGGCTTTTGGGAATTTCATTAATTAATTTTAAATCATAATTATTTCAATGCACAGGAGGGTGAGATTAATTTTCTTGTATTAGTTTATTGAATTGCAAAACATTGTTAATATTTATTTTCTGGAAACTATGAAAAACTGTTTTCTGAGTTCATAATTTTATTATGATTTCTTTGTTGTAAATTATTTTTTGCAGCATTGACATGTTTTGGTTTGATCTGTAATTTGTGTCAGTTTGGAGTTGTTTACACTATCTATCTGGTCACATGAACTGTTGCCATTCAAATGTATTTTAACATTGAGCAAAATTTATGAATTGTGAAAAACTAATAGTTATATATATATTCTATTTTAGAGAAATAATTTGATTATCTAATACTTAATTCACATACATATATGATTGAATGTCTAAATCTCTGTGTTTCAAGGTTTTTTGTGATTCAAACCCTAAGAGCTTTGTAAATAATAATCTATCAAAAACAAGATTTCCTGCCAAACTTATTAGCATCATTATCAACATTGTCATCATCATCATCATCATCATCATCATCTTTTATTATTATTATTATTATTATTATTATTATTATTATTATTATTATTATTATTATTATTATTATTATTATTATTATTATTATTATTATTATTATTATTATTATTATTATTATTATTATTATTATTATTATTATTATTATTATTATTATTATTATTATTATTATTATTATTATTATTATTATTATTATTATTATTATTATTATTATTATTATTATTATTATTATTATTATTATTATTATTATTATTATTATTATTATTATTAACTTTCAAAGGACTGTATTCAACAAAGCATAAAAGATTACATCATTTCTTTTTTATACATAGTATTAGATTAAAAAGTCAATGGTTTGCATTTTCACTGAGCTGTTTTTAGTCTGCGGTTTTGCAATGATAACAAGTGACACTCTTTGTTTTTTATTTTTTATTCCTGATTTCTTAATCTTGAGTGGTTTTTTCATTAAAGGCTTGATCATAACTGCCATGAAGACAGGTTTCAGTGAAAGCTTTATGATTTGTTAATGTTTTGTCTCTTTGATATATTTTATCAAGTTTATTTTGAATGTGTTTGGGTGCCTTTTTGGGTTATTGTTGTATAAGAATTTGAACCTTGTACACCATAGGATGTATAGGATGAATACACTAATCCTGTTTAAGCAATGCCTCCTTTTTGAATGATTTAAAGAAGCAATTAATTTTATTTTTTTTATTTTTGAAGAGTATATATAAATTTATCAAGTCCTTGGCATGAAAGAAAAGATTATCCTGTATTTCTAAGTCTTTATGACAAAGGATGCATAGTTGGTGTACATTTTGGAAGTTTCTTTTACATCTTAGGAAATGTGTGGGAAGTGAATTGATGTTAATTTTTAGTAAAAAGTAATAATGTTTTGGTCCAAGTGTCCAGAATTTGAATTTATGGCAGAGTTGTTTGTTGATTATGTTGCACATAGTTTTATTATTATCATGTAGAGAGTGTGGAAGTGAATGCATTCCCCAATATTTTAAATTGTTTTATGGTGGTAGAATAAGTAATGTTGTTAAATATCCTTGAATTGGAAGTGGTTTATCTGTGGATGTGATTTTATAGACTGTTTGAAGATATGGGAATTTTTTGCACATTGTGAGATTATGTTAATTGTTTTTTGGATTCTGAATGTTAGAACTGAATGAAGCTCTAGCTTATTTTGTGAGAGTGAATTTTTGAAAAGTTTTATGGATATTGAGATTACCTTTTTATCCCACAGAAGTTTCCTGCAAAGTGAGTTTATTTGATTAATAAAAGCTTTTGTATGTAATATTGTTGGAGTTTAGTATGTAATTTTTGTCATGATTAACATGTTAAAAATTGATATTTTAACATAAAGTAAAAAGTGTGATTTTGTTAATGAATTTATTATACTTTCTATATTTTTTATTTGTTTTTTGGTGTATTTTGTATATTAGTGAATGTTACAAAATGAACTGAAATCAAAGGAATGGGTTCAGTTTGTCTTTAAAATGATTTGTTAATGTACTACTAGTACAGATTACCAAGCACAGGATTTTTGCATATTAATTTTAACTTGTAGTCATTTTCATAATCTGAAAGAATCTTCAAAAGTTTGGAAATGTACTTTTTTGATAGCAAACAAATTGAGAAATCATCCATGTAAGCTATATATGAGATGCTGGAGTTTAGGCAGAGTATGTAAATTTCAGATATTTCATTATCTATGATTTAATTAAAGGATTTACATAGGCAGTGAATAGTAAGACACTAAGAGGGGAGTTTTGTGTGATGGATTGATATGGACAATTGGGGATAAAGTTTTTTTATTTAAAGTATATTTCATGATTTAATAACAGGTTAGCAAATAGAAATAAGTAGGCCTTTGGTACTTTTATTTTGTTTTAGGATTTTAATAAGTGCATTTGTCTGTATCAGGTCAAAGGCTGCTTCTATACCTAGATGAATCAAAATTGGACTATATTTTTTGTTTTCTCTTACTGTTTTTATAATTGTTTTGAATAGAAATGCAGCTTGCCCTGTTGATGAATCTTTTTTTTAAAAAAAATGCATTTTTAGATAATTTTGGTGTAATATAAGGCTCTATTTTGTCATTGATTACTAATTCTATCATTTTGATGCCTAGTGAAGACATAGATATCGGACATAAGTTTGTTAGTGTGGAAATCATTTCTTTTTTTTTCATAAATGATACAAGGGATATTTGATACAGTCCTGGTATTCTATAAATAGATTTAGATTTAAAAAATTATAAGATCAGTTATCTATTTGATTGTAAATTTATTAAGATGTGTATATACAAATTTAAGAATCCCATCCATTTCTGGAGAGCATGATTCTGGTATTACCGCTATTTTCTCTATTAAGTTATTAGTGATAAATTGGATTTCTTTTTCCGGTTTGCTATATGAAAAATATGATTAGTTTGACAAAAGGAATTTTCTGTAGCCTTTCTTTAAAATAAATGAATATTTGCTCCAGCATGAAGACTCCACAAATAGTATTTAATTGTATATTAATGGCAGATGGTACTCAAACTGGAAAGGGATGACACAATACCCATCTGATATAAATTTCTGATTAAGATGTTAAGTTTATTTAGGAATACTTTTTTCTCTTTTTGTCACAATATATTCTTTAAGTTGTTCTGAAATAGATTGATATGTTTTCTTTAAGGCTTGAAGTTTGGTGTGATTATGGTTTGATTGTGATGTTAAAATATTTTTTTTACATGTATCATCCATAAGTCTTAGGAGTTTTAATAGAAATGGTGTGGTCCTGGTTAGATGGTAGATATTAAATGATATATATAGAGTAAGTTAAAAACAAACTCTTATGAAGCTTCAAAATACCCTCAACTTCAGTCACATACTGCTATTTGAGTTAGATAGCTGGATTTTTGGACATTTAAATGTCTGAAAGTTTCAGATTTTCTTCTCAATAGTTAGGCATTGATAAAATGCTGGACTAGTTCTAGTATTTTTATTCCCTAGCACCTCACTGATGACGCTAGAGGCAGAAACCGCGGTCTGAGGTTGAGGGTATTTTGAAGCTTCATAAGAGTTTGTTTTTAACTTACTCTATATATAACATTTGTAAATAGGAGCTTTATTAAAATTAGGTCATCTGACTTGATTTTTTATCAATTTAATTTTAGTTTTTTGCTATTAATGCTTTGGCGATTTTATATTGCTAGAGCTATTAATATATGATGTATCTGAACTTAGTTCAGTCACATACTGCTATTTGAGTTAGATAGCTGGATTTTTGGACATTTAAATGTCTGAAAGTTTCAGATTTTCTTCTCAAAAGTTAGGCATTGATAAAATGCTGGACTAGTTCTAGTATTTTTATTCCCTAGCACCTCACTGATGACGCTAGAGGCAGAAACCGCTGTCTGAGGTTGAGGGTATTTTGAAGCTTCATAAGAGTTTGTTTTTAACTTACTCTATATATAACATTTGTAAATAGGAGCTTTATTAAAATTAGGTCATCTGACTTGATTTTTTATCAATTTAATTTTAGTTTTTTGCTATTAATGCTTTGGCGATTTTATATTGCTAGAGCTATTAATATATGATGTATCTGAACTTAGTTCAGTCACATACTGCTATTTGAGTTAGATAGCTAGATTTTTGGACATTTAAATGTCTGAAAGTTTCAGATTTTCTTCTCAATAGTTAGGCATTGATAAAATGCTGGACTAGTTCTAGTATTTTTATTCCCTAGCACCTCACTGATGACGCTAGAGGCAGAAACCGCGGTCTGAGGTTGAGGGTATTTTGAAGCTTCATAAGAGTTTGTTTTTAACTTACTCTATATATAACATTTGTAAATAGGAGCTTTATTAAAATTAGGTCATCTGACTTGATTTTTTATCAATTTAATTTTAGTTTTTTGCTATTAATGCTTTGGCGATTTTATATTGCTAGAGCTATTAATATATGATGTATCTGAACTTAGTTCAGTCACATACTGCTATTTGAGTTAGATAGCTGGATTTTTGGACATTTAAATGTCTGAAAATTTCAGATTTTCTTCTCAATAGTTAGGCATTGATAAAATGCTGGACTAGTTCTAGTATTTTTATTCCCTAGCACCTCACTGATGACGCTAGAGGCAGAAACCGCGGTCTGAGGTTGAGGGTATTTTGAAGCTTCATAAGAGTTTGTTTTTAACTTACTCTATATATAACATTTGTAAATAGGAGCTTTATTAAAATTAGGTCATCTGACTTGATTTTTTATCAATTTAATTTTAGTTTTTTGCTATTAATGCTTTGGCGATTTTATATTGCTAGAGCTATTAATATATGATGTATCTGAACTTAGTTCAGTCACATACTGCTATTTGAGTTAGATAGCTAGATTTTTGGACATTTAAATGTCTGAAAGTTTCAGATTTTCTTCTCAATAGTTAGGCATTGATAAAATGCTGGACTAGTTCTAGTATTTTTATTCCCTAGCACCTCACTAATGACGCTAGAGGCAGAAACCGCGGTCTGAGGTTGAGGGTATTTTGAAGTTTCATAAGAGTTTGTTTTTAACTTACTCTATATATAACATTTGTAAATAGGAGATTTATTAAAATTAGGTCATCTGACTTGATTTTTTATCAATATTAAATGATAATACATTAACCCAAAACACACCATGATTGGACTGGATCCATTTGTATATCTTTCATTTTTTGCAAATAAGTATATACTTTGGAGAATAGAAATTCTAGTGTGCATAATGGAAATAGAATTCTGATAGTCCTTTTTGTGTTGGTCTGTCATTGAAATTAATATCCAGAGTAATCATAACAGCTGAATGATCAAATAGAATGGAGTTTTTTAGACATATGTTCTTCATGTGATGTAATAATGGTGAATAAAACACCAGGTCTATAAGTGATGAGTATCTATCATTATTAAATGTTACTGAGCTTTCTGGCAAGAATCCTGCTCATCATAGGAAATAAAAAAAGATGAAGCCATTTATGGGTGATGTTTTTATATGATGTGCTGAAATTCCCTATAAATAATATTGGATGTGAGGTGTTTGCAAATTTGGAGATATAGAATTAGCATTAGTCTATTTATTACGGTGGGATCTGAAGTGATGTATATGAGTGCTATTTTAATATTATTGCTTTGTGATGAAAGGTGATAATTAAGATATTATTTTTATAGAATTGAATGGGCATTCTTTATCAATGATGACACCTGTTCCTGCTAATGGATGTGTGATATTTTTGAGAAGGCCGTGAACCCTTTGCCACTAAGATTGTCTGATGGATCTATTTGTAAGATACTGTAAATTTTGATTTCTATAATACCAAGTATATTTGGTTGAATTATTTTATACCATTTAGATAGAAGTTTAATTTTTTGAGAGGAGTTTAATTCTCTGACGTTAAAAACGCCTATATTTAGTTTCATTTATTGTGAGTTTGTATTATAAATATATGATAGATTTTAGCATTATTGATTTAATTATCTCATTATGTTGACTTTTTAAAATGCATTAGTTTATGTTTTGTTTCCTTACATAAAACAATCACAGATAGGAAAAATTAAAATTATAGACTATTGACAGATAAAATAATTTGTTTACATATATTTATGCACTAGATCATTGTTTTGATGTGGGAGATTGACTAGACTTTATATTGCCTGATCTTGCTTTAATATTTTGTTTGTTTGTTTTTTTAATTTTAAATCATATGTATTTGTATCACTTACCTCTTCCATAGGACTATATTATTTGTCTGCTGACAGTGATGAGATGTCACTGTTTTTTGAATTGTTCACACTTTAAACTTTTTTACTTGATTCAATTGTTGTGGGGAGGGGTTTCTATATCACTGCTATCCATTATTGGATCCTTTGCTTTTTACTTTTATTTTTTTCTGGAGGGTGACCTGGTTTTCTCTTTAATTTCAGAGTGTTATTTATTATTTCCAATAATAAGAGTATCCATTATGTTCAGTGATGTTTTATTTAGAAGACTTGAAGGAAGTGTTATATCAACATGAGAAATTTTCATTAAATTATCTTTAGATTGTAATTTATTTTCAAAGGCTTACTTAGTTGTGAAGTTATTTTTCCATCTATGTTTGTGATGATTTTGTCTTTTTCTTCTGTTGTCTGTTCTTGATATTTTTTAAATCTACTTGTGGACTGTAGCCTACTTCTTTTGGACATTGATGGGTGGATGTTGTTCTCATGTTACATTGGGTACAGTATAGATTTGATTTCAGAGTGTTATTTATTATTTCCAATAATAAGAGTATCCATTATGTTCAGTGATGTTTTATTTAGAAGACTTGAAGGAAGTGTTATATCAACATGAGAAATTTTCATTAAATTATCTTTAGATTGTAATTTATTTTCAAAGGCTTACTTAGTTGTGAAGTTATTTTTCCATCTATGTTTGTGATGATTTTGTCTTTTTCTTCTGTTGTCTGTTCTTGATATTTTTTAAATCTACTTGTGGACTGTTGCCTACTTCTTTTGGACATTGATGGGTGGATTTTGTTCTCATGTTACATTGGGTACAGTATAGATTTGAGCAATTGCTTATCAGGTGTCCATCCTCTTTGCAGTGAAAGCATTGGGTTTAATCTGTTAATTGTTAAAAATAACATTGCTTCTTGATCTGTTATTTGCATGGGTAAATTTTCTGGAGATATATTTTTTCATAGTTTAAATATATATATGTTGCCAAGTAAAGAAACTGGTATATTTTTTATATGTGTAAATTGGAAATTTATAACTTCTCCAAATGGCTCCATTAGCTTGACGAAATCATCAATTGTAGTGTTAGTATTCATTCATTTATAGTTAAAATCTTCAAAGTGCATGTGCAACAGCGTAATGCTGTATTAAATATTACAGTTTACAAACATCGCGCTATAAAAAATGATTTATTTACATACATTTAATATCAAATAAGAAGAATGACGTATCGTAAATTCTAGTAAATTTCATTAGCGTCTTTCATTCAAGCATGTAATAGTAATTTAAAGTGATTATTTAATATATTCATGCTTTCACTTTCAAACACTTAAGATTCGCCCATACAAAAGCATTTGGGTTCGAAAAGATAGATGGCCATTCTATCTTTTCCAAAGACTTTATCATGTGGTTGAGTGTTAGTATTCATTCATTTATAGTTAAAATCTTCAAAGCGCATGTGCAACAGTGTAATGCTGTGTTAAATATTACAGTTTACAAACATCGCGCTATAAAAAATGATTTATTTACATAATAAAGGTAAGTATTTTTAATTAGGCCTGTGATATGATTTTCTCTGAGAAAGTCAACTAATATTAGCGCATAATGATTCAATGTCTTAATTTCTTTTTTCGCCTTGTTTTCAAATTCTATTATTAAATACCTCAGACTTGGATATTCTGCAATTTGTACAATCATATTTCTTAGTTTTTTCATTAATTTTGTCGAATGAAAGGTCTTTTGGGAATCTGTAAAGTAAACAATGCCTATTGGTAATTGCCATTATTAGTGAGTGATCCATAAAAAACTGCTTGAACAATCTAAATAAATCTTTGGTATGGTTGTATTGAAAACTTTGGTAATTTATTTTAGGTTTTCTTTGGTCAATGTTTCTTGTACTTCCATAATGTCTATGCCCTTGGTCTTTTATAGAAAATCTAATTTCATAAGATCTCCAATGGTTGAACAGTGAAATCTAACTGCATCATATCTAGAAATGACAGAAATTCATCTGAGATTTTTAAAGGTAAAATTTTCAAATTTTTTTTCTTGGTGAAAATTTTGTAAAACTTTTTTTTTACAGATTTACAATAGAAGTCAAAAGATGGTGGGAAAAAGTGAATAATTGGTATTACAAAGACATAGAAGTCATGCTTTGAAAAGTACCAGTTGTTTATTCTGCTATTATGAACTTTGCCGTTTGTATTTTGCAAAAATATTGTATTTTGCAAAAATATTATAATTGTTGTGAAAATTTTATGATGGTCTAAAAACTTGATTTTTTTGTTAAATTTTTATTATAACTGTGTAATAATTATTAAAAATGAAAAATAAATATTAATACATATTTACCTTTTTATAGAAATGTTTAATTTTAAATATAAAATAATATTTTCTTCAGAATATTTTACTATAGAGATCATGGCCATGGGAAATACAATTATCTAGTAATGATGTCACTCACCAGATTGATTACAATATTCAGCAATATCATAACAATTATAAACTTTTAAAGCATAAATTGATAGATGTAGTAGTTATTAAAAAAGTTTGTTCAGAATTTTAAATCAAACATAAAACAAAAAAAAAATTGTTCATTTTATAAACTGAATCAGCTTCATCTGAAATTTGATGATGTGATAGCATTTTGTTTGAATAAATATAATTTTTAAAATAATTCTGGAAATCAAATATGATTTTTTCACAATTTATTTAGTTTCTAAACAAAAATATTTAACTAAAGAGGCCAAATTTATTATATTTTAATAAATAATGATGGTTTAATATCAAAATGAAATTTGACAGCTTAAATCTAGTGAGAACAAAAAAATCTGTCAGAATGTTAGGGCAATACAGGAGAGCTAGAAGCTTATTGCATTATTATTCTATTAACTGTCTGTGCTTCATTTTTTCTCCCCTCCATCAAAGAGACGTTACTTCTGCATATAAATTTCTCATATTTTTCCACATGTTGTCTGTGGCAGTGGACATTTTAGTTGAACCTTGATTTATATTGTCCATATTTTAATATAATCCTAAATGATTACTAGGTTTTTTAAAATTAAATTAAATGGACTTACTACATATGTTAATTATTTACTTTACTGATTTGTATTCTTGGGTATTTAATATTTTCCTGATTTTTACTAGCTCAATATAAAGCTTATTACTACTACTACTACTACTACTACTACTACTACTACTACTACTACTACTACTACTACTACTACTACTACTACTACTGCTACTACTACTACTACTACTATTATTATTATTATTATTATTATAATATGCTTGATATTTTGAATTAGATCTTCCATCTGGGTATTAGTCTAAGTGAATAATACAATATTGCCTTTTTTTCATTGCATGACAGTAAATATTTAAATATTTAAAAAAATATGTACTTTTAATAATTAAAACAAAAAACAATGCAATCTAATGTGTTTAACATTCTAACAATTTTAATGAAAATAGAAAAATTAAATTAAATTATTTTAAAATCTGGAGAAAAATTAACATGACTACAATATTGATTAAAGCAATAAGAACAATTATTATCACTTTTGAATTTGTTCTATAGTAAATATAAAAAAATATTTGCCAAAATAAATAAATGATCGGTTTAAAAAAAATTGAAAATCTTAATATTGTTAGAGATATGTATTAATGTATATATATATTTATTTATTTTGATTACATGTACATTTATTTTTTTATTTTATATATTATTATTTTTTATTATTGATATAGCAGTCACCATGTTAACAAAAAATATTCTGACTATTCAAAACAATTTCAGCACTGAGGATAGAAGTTTATATTTACTTTTTATTTTATATTAATATACTATCAATAAATATTTTTAATGTCATCTTTTTTATCTTCTTTATATTCAGTTAAATAAATAAAACTTATAAATACAATTTATCCAAACCACTTCAAACACCTTTTAGCAAAACTCTTTATTTGTACATATACATACACTGACGTTTCGACTGATCTGCAGTCTTCTTCAGAGCCAGTTTATTTTACTCTCTTAAAAAAGTGTGATTTTGGTAATATTTATAAATAAAACGTTTTAAGCAATAACAATAAAGTGGGCATCAATTTCAATTTTTTAAAAAAATTGCTATATATGTAAAGTTTTAATAATAATAATAAAAAGCGATACCTAAAATTGTTTAATTAATCTTTCATGATATTTTTTATCTAATCTTCTTTTGATTTCTTCATCAGTAAAATCACCAAGTCAGTGATTGAATTGTTCTTTATTTTACTGAATTGCGTTTTATTTTGTAGAATTTTTTCTAATATTAAACAAATGGCATATATAAAATAAAATTCAAAAGGTGAAAAAAAAACATAATTACTGTTACAGCATGAGTTCTTTCACTCAATCATTATCATTAAGCAATATGAAATTTATTTATAAACAGAATTTTATATATGTGTATTAAGCCTAAAATTGAAAATAAAACAGGTTTGTAATTTTAAAATAATTATATCTGGATAATGTTCTCACCAGAAAAAAAAAAAAACTAAATTATTTTTAAATAATTTTTTAAAAATGAAATACTGATCTACATATTAATGTACTACATTTAATTATTTGATTGAATACAAGTATGATTTATAACTGGGAGTTTTGGATGTAAATTATAATGGATTTGACCACAGACTTTCATGTTCCCTTCAGCTATTCACTCTATCTCATACAACCGATATACATGACTACACGCCTGTGAAAAGATAAGTGATCTCTAATATACGTATTTTGTATATTGGCTTATTTTTGAAAATAAAAACAATCTGCCACACACATATTTTTAATAAATGCAAAAATAAAGTAAATCAAATTTTAAAACATGGCAAATCAAAATAATCAATAAAATTCCATTAGTACTTCAACATAACTTTATTATAAATCTCAAAACTTTAAATTAGTCTGCAGATGTACATGAATAAATTTTTCATTCATATATATATATATATAATGCTACAAACTATTTTTTATATATAATGCACTTACTCTATAGGAAAAATATGAATGTTATTTTCTATGCTGTACTATTATATATCACATATTTTCTAAACATCAAAACCTTTGGTAAGTTAGCAAGATATGTATAATAATATAACTTCAGTAAATCATAATAATTAATAACTACGTCTTCTGTGTTTCTAAAATATAATTCAGAACTCCCATACATTTTTAATAATCTATATAGATTAATTTTTAATCTTTAAACAAAGAAGTTGGTGATATAAACTATTAAATGTGAACATATCACTCATACATACATGACAATTGCATACTTTTTGTTGTTGTTTTTTTTTAATGGCATTGATAGTGAAAACACTATCAAATATTTTTATATTTAAACTAATAACAATTTTTATTACAAAGTTTTTTTATTTAAATAGAACTCAAAATATCATAGATATTGGACAAAGCAATGAGAAAAATTATCTCAATATTTTCTTTTTTAATAAGCACATTAATTTAATTATTTAGTGTATTTATAAACTTGACTCAAAAATGGCTTGATTATAAATAGCTAGAATTTATAATAACTTTGTTATTAAAGATAATGTGGCAATTGACCTAACAATGAGCCCAAATATGTGATAACCTTCTGTTAATCCTGGTTTAATGGGTATCATATTATTATTAGCTAGCTAGATTTTTCAAAATTAAACTGGCTTGATTAAATAAGTTTTCATGTGCTGATTATAAAAAAAAAACTTATAATATATTGTCTATACCATTGGGAGCTGTCATATTTCAATAGGCAATGAGCCAATCATTTATTCTTAACTTTTAGATATAATAAATAAAAAAGATAGTCTTAGATCTAAGAGGATAATAAATTTTTATAAATGAAACTTCTAAATAATAAATTTTTGATAGTTAGACTGGAAAATATTTTATAATGTTTAACAGTCAAAAATCAATATGATAAATAAGTAGATAAAAACATATACAAAGAAGTTTTTAAATAATAGAGGTAAAAAAAATTATATTAAATACTTTTATTGGCTATGCACCAAAAAGAAATAAATATAATTGTTTCTTCAACCATACATGGAGTTTTTAGATTTAACTTGAAATAATAGCTTGGGGTTTCAGAAATTAATTAAGTCAGTCCATTGTAATACAAAATATGAATTGATTAATTAATTTCTGGACCCCCATCTTTTATTTCAATTTACATTTAAAAATTCCAATTGTGGTTGAAAAAACAATTATTTTCTCTTTTTTTAGTGTACAGTCAATAAAGCATTTAATATTTAAAAAATATCTTTACTATTGTTAAATTTTTAGTATTGGCACAGTAAATGAAAATGTAAAACTATATTGTTCTTTAAATTGACTAGACACTTATTGTTGATATATATATATATCAGTAGATATTTCTATTATAAATTAAAATATATACCTCTTATGTATATATTATCTTTATTATGTATACATAATAAATGTATATATTGTAAATGAACTTTATTTAATACATATAATTTTACTTTAGATCAATATCACACATACATTATATACATTTCTGCAGTAAGTTAATATATATATATATTCTTAAAGTATATATTATATTTAGTATGCATATATAATTATATATACATAATAAATCAGTAACTAAGTTTTCTATTTAAAATAGTTTGATAGATTTATTTTTATTTTAAAACAGTTGTTTTTTAAAAAATGCTAAACAAAAAATTTGCAATCTTTTTTAACATTTCATGATTGTTTTAAATAATACAAGTTGTTCTAGTTTGCCTTTTTTTTAAAAAAAAAGAAAATTAGTTTAAAATAAAAATAAAAACTATCAAACAATTTTAAATATAAATTACTGATTTATTACACATATATAATTATGTATACATACTAAATGTGATACATTTAGAGCTTTAAATGGTTAAAAATGTTATTAATTGGAAAAAATTATACTGACCTGTTAAAAGCATTATTTAAAACAAATGAAAGTTCTAAGAATAATTGTTAACTATAATATGTGAAGTTATTGAATATTTTTCATATTTTCTCCATTCTCTGTTCCACATCTATCAACTAGTTGACATATTGAAAACATAAGTATTTCAAATTAATTAGACTGATATAACCTAATTATATATTTATTTTTAAGCAATTCTATTAAATTTAAATATATTAAAGCTTGATTTTAAAATTTTATTTTAACTTGAAAAAAATCAAAAGTTAACAAACAAACCAATTTTCCAACTTCAGTAAAAGCATTTAAAAATGCAAAAATATTTGTGAAAAGGTAATATAAAATTATAATATTGTGTTATAGCAAAACAAGAATGAAAAATAATAGTTTATTATGGGTAATGGATAAAAAGTTGGTGATAAATTTATAATGAAATTTATAAGAACAAAATTTACAATTAAAAAAAAAATAAAATAAATTTTACTAAAATTATATAATGATTAAATTCTAGTAGATAGTGTAAAGGTCAGCTTACAATGCACATATTGCTAAAAAGATCAAGCCTATTTATTGAACCCAATCCATTTGGAAATTTTTTTTAAAAATAATGGAAAGATTATTTGTTTGTTATTTATTACATATATACATATAATGCACAATAGATTATTTTATTATAAAATTTAATATGATCAATATTTTAAAAAGTAATATTGTATATATATATAAACTATTTGATTAATAAACTGTGATGTGTATATATTTTTAAAAAAAATGAATATTAATTTATAATCAAATGATTTAGGGATGGCCTGAGATTAAGTTAGATGGCCATGTGTGAAAATAAAACTGATTTTATTATTTTATTTTTTTATCTGTAATAAATGAAATGTATTTAAATAATAGGCATTTAAAAATCTAAATGTATTTAAACAATAGGCAGTTTAAAATCTCAGCATTTCAGGAGATTCTCAGCATTTTATATAAAAATATAAACTTTTTACAAAATTATTCTTCTTGTCAAAAAAATATAGCAGCTATAACAATAGACAGGAGTTTAAACTAAAATTTAGAATGCTAAAATGGAGTTTTGCTTTTCCTTTTATTTAAATCATAAACATTTTTAAAAGTCAAGTGCTGTAACTAAAAGTTTACCAAATTCAGAGGAAAGAAAGTGAAATAAGAAGTAAGAATAACTGATAAATTTTGTAATAATTAAAGCATGTTTTAAAAGTTGTTGAAGTAATTTTTTACTATTTTAAATTTTTTCAAAAAGAATAATGAAAATTAATCTGCTGAAAATTGGAAAAGAAACAAAAATGAAATAATTTTCTTAATATATATATATATATATATATTATAGATAAAGAAGCACTTTATATATATATATATATATATATATATATATATATAAAGTGCTTCTATATTATCCAACATAAATTTATGATTACAAATAATTATTGAATTGTACTTTAATATGAATATGGGATAAAGCAAAACATGCTATTGTGCATCATGTTATTTTTACAGCTGCATTAAATCTCTATTTATTTATTTTTCTACTTTATTATAAACACACAAGAAGATGCCCACAGTCCAAAGTAAACAAGCATTGGAATACTTAATGGTGAATCAAATAAGGATTAAGGTGTTTACCATACACAACTACAGGAGACACCATTGTACCTATCTATCCTTGCTAAGGAAAATGATTCACTAAGTGAAACTGCTTTTGAAGAACAATATGTCTAACTATCAACTACTACTACTACTTCCATTAGGATGATTTTTATGAACTTTGTTCCAATTACAATTTTTTAATCAAGAAATTAACATTGTAAATTTTTGTTTTATTTGTTTTTAATTTTTGTTATCTGTTGCATTTTCACACTCTGATGCTGAAGCTTCATTTTTTTGTTTAGAATTAGCAAAGAAAGGGGGGATTATTCACTTGATATTTTTATATTTTCATTGTAAATAAAATTTAGGTTAACCCACCTGCTTCACATCTGGCTATCCACATAAATAGTAAGGTAAGATTCTCTACATTTATTTTTATAGAGTAAATTGCAACACTTATACAGAATACATATATGTTTTATTTCATTGATTAACCTTGTATATATATTTTCCAATATGTTTGACTAATCAACTAGTATTAATTTCGATCTCTATCATATATATAAATTGGGGGAAACTTGTTAAATAGATTAACATCTGTAAATATATAATTTAGCTAGCCAGCATCTCAATTATCTTAAATTACTAGTTTACTTTTCTATATAATTATGATTTGTAAAGAATGAGTGACATAGATGGATTTCTACCATGGGGTATAGGGTTGGATCTGGAGAATCATTAATTAGTAAAATGGTAAAGGTTCACATGTGACACAGGTACATATGATCATTTTTTTTGTTTATCAGTACTATTATTATTATACTTTATGTTATTTATTATTGTTAATAAATGTTTAAAAGTTTATATTATTCTGGTCTCTAGTTTATTAAGTTGTCCTGACATTCCACAGTTTATGAACAATTATGCATGCACACACATCTATTTTTCTTATCATATAAAAGCTTGAAAATAAAACAAATATAATAAATGCTAGTTGTTAACTATATATAGGTGCAGGAGTTGCTGTGTGTCTCTGTTCATATCTGTTAGAGGAGTCAAAAGCAATATTCTCTCTGGGCTTTAATATTAAGGCATAACGGAATTGAAAAGGGAAAAGGTGGATGAACTAACCTAAATTGCATTTTATATTATTAAAGAGGGATAAAGTGTATGCAATCATTGGTTAAGCATTTCATCAGGTTTTCATTTGCATTCTCCCAGAAGACCCAAAGTCTGACCATAGATGCAATTTTTTTTTCCTTTTAAGCCTGGTAGGTCTCTGCAGATTGTTTCATTAGGGGCAATAAATTAGAGCATATTAACTTATCCCACACCAGATTGCTACAGCTGCATAGTATTACAGTTGGCAAGTTAGTTGACCATTCATTACATCTGACACACCATCATTGGGCTTGGTTAGCTTATGATTGTTGATGAAGAGTACTGCCCATTATATCTGGTGTCAGCAATGTTTGGGGCTAGTGGTAATTGTTCCATCTGTTATATCTGGTGCCATCAACTTTGGGGCTCAATAGATAGGGGTACCATCACATATAGACTTCATGTAAGTTTGTCATACATTGTGATCGAACCAGCTGATTGTTGAATCTGATGTATATATCCAAGCGAATCTTTCTGTCCTTGATAGATAGATAGATAGATAGATAGATAGATAGATAGATAGATAGATAGATAGATAGATAGATAGATAGATAGATAGATAGATAGATAGATAGATAGATAGATAGATAGATAGATAGATAGATAGATAGATAGATAGATAGATAGATAGATAGATAGATAGATAGATAGATAGATAGATAGATAGATAGATAGATAGATAGATAGATAGATAGATAGATAGATAGATAGATAGATAGATAGATAGATAGATAGATAGATAGATAGATAGATAGATAGATAGATAGATAGATAGATAGATAGATAGATAGATAGATAGATAGATAGATAGATAGATAGATAGATAGATAGATAGATAGATAGATAGATAGATAGATAGATAGATAGATAGATAGATAGATAGATAGATAGATAGATAGATAGATAGATAGATAGATAGATAGATAGATAGATAGATAGATAGATAGATAGATAGATAGATAGATAGATAGATAGATAGATAGATAGATAGATAGATAGATAGATAGATAGATAGATAGATAGAGTTGAAATTATTCTTTTTTAAAAAACAAATAAACAGTCAAAAAATGAATAAAGGTTTGTGATGATTGTATATTAAATGTGATAATGTTGAACTATATCCATCATCTATCATTATATGTTGAATGCATAGAAAATTTTAAGTTTTATTTAAACTCTCGCAAATACAAACAACTTGTTAGTATAATAACCCCCAAATAGATAACACAGGTTAGTAATTTCACAAGATTTTGAGTAGTATTATTCTCCACTCTTTTTTAGGTACTGCTAGCCTCACCAGTGACAATATTAGCATAGGAGTTAAATTTACACCTTTAGATTTTTTAATATAAAATTTTAAAGTAACACTCTAGCCAACTGAGCTATTCTGTCAAAGAAATTATATATATATTATTTATTTACATTATTGTATAAGAATAATTATATAATATAAAGTTAAATGAAGAAATAAATTCAATTATAAAATAAAAATTATTCAAAAATGTTTTTTAAAAAAACTACAATATTGAAAATATAAAAATGAAAAAAATATAAATGTTAGTGGAAATAAAATATAAAAAATAAAGCTGTATAATAAATTATGCCATAAAATGAACAATTTTTAATTATTATTAAAAATAAAAGTGAAGAAATAGAAGAATTACAAAAGAATTAATTTAATTAAATATGTGATAAAATATTAATGTTAAATAAGAACTATAGATTTTCAGAAGAAAATCAGTAATTGAATGACAATGTGATATTATAATTATATTTTGAAAAAATAAAAATAGTCGATAACTTCTTTGAAGGATAAAGATAAAAAATATCTCTTTATATTCTGTAATGAAGTAAATTTTTGTATATAAGTAAAACATTAATTAATTCAACTATTAAAAGATTTTTAAAGCAATAAATAAGATTGAAGTTTGATTAAGTATATGAAAATAATAAAATTCTAGTTGTAATATTTAAAGTTATGAAACTTTCTAATGCAATGAAATCTGAACATCTTGAAATAATTTCATATATTAGTTATATAATAAATGTTTAAAATATAAGGGTGGACTAGATGATTTGTAAAAGGCAGTAGTGATATTGAGGTTTAAGTATGAACAATTATAGTATCAGTCATTTTAGTATTTTTATACATCATCTTTATCAAAATAATTATAATTCATGTAAAGCAATCTTTGAACCAGTCTAACCTAAACACCAATCTGGATTTAAAGTCATATTGAGAAAATGTAATTAATATGAGTTGCCAGTGGTTTTGGATTTGTAGATTACAATTTGATTCTATACTGCTTTTCATTCATTAAAACTTTGTATCATCATGATATGGACACATAATATTATCTATCCTGAAAAATATATGTAAAATTAAAAAGCAGTCATTAGATTATATAATAATAATAATAATAATAATAATAATAATAATAATAATAATAATAATAATAATAATAATAATAATAATAATAATAATAATAATAATAATAATAATAATAATAATAATAATAATAATAATAATAATAATAATAATAATAATAATAATAATAATAATAATAATAATAATAATAATAATAATAATAATAATAATAATAATAATAATAATAATAATAATAATAATAATAATAATAATAATATATTTTTAACATAGTATATGTGTATTATAGATGATTCTATATCTCCAAAAAACTTTACAGCAGTTTTACAAGAAGTAGTTCTTAAATTTAAATTGGAAGTTGAAGAAACAAAAAGTGCATTGATTTCATTTAAGTCATCTAGATTTAGAAAAATAATATGACGAATTTGCAAATAATAATTCAGAGTTTCAGTAAATATATGCAAAGTTATCAAATAAAAGTAATCAGTTTAAAACAAAGATAAATATTAAAAAGTCTAAAATAATGTTCAATGGCATTTCACATAAAAAATAAAGATTTATAGTCATGAATAATTATAAATATTTTGGTCAAATTATTATTATAGTTGGGAATATAATAGATAAAATTAAAAGTTAAACTTGGGTGGCCTGCTCTTAGTAAAAATTACTTAATGTTAACCAAAATATGTCTATATGCTTAAAAAGAAAGTTTTTAATAGATGTTTTTATTAGTTCTAACACAGGAATCTAAGTACAGATATTTAACAAAAAATCAATATATACAGAGACTTCAGACTACTCAGTAAAGTATGGTGAGATGTACATTAGGAATAACATTTAAAGATCAAAACAAAACATGTAGATGTGATAACATATAGATATTATTGTTATTATTTAAAGAATTAAGAAACTGAAAAAAATTGGGAGTGGATATATTACTAGAAGGGATTCCAATAAACTGATAGTTAAAATCTTAAACTAGATCCAAGAGATTATAAAGGTGTAGAAAGAATCCATGCATGAGAAGGATAGATAAAATAAGGAACTTTTTGATTTAATGTAGAGAAGAGTGACTTTGGATCATAGAAAATGGATTAAATGGGGGGGGGTCATACATCAGGGAATCAATAATAATTAAAAGTGATGATGATAACGAACCTTATAAATAGTTTATAAAAGTGTTAAATAGCTCTATTTATAATAAATTTAAATAAGACAAGATTTTGTTTGAAGAACAATTTGGTTTCAGCAAAAATACAAACAAGAAATGGAAAATAATGAACAATTTTTAAAAGATGTATATAAAATATGAAAAAGGTTAAGTCAATATACATTGTATAAGTTTTGAAAAAAAATTTAATAATGTGTATTAAATTATTTGTGTTTGATATCTGCAATAACTTTTAATAAACTGTACTATATTTTAAATTATTTTCTACTGAATTATTATTATTAAATAAAAGAATCAAAAATATAATATTAATAGATTTAATAAAAGTGATGAACACATATTGTAATTTTAATAGATGAAGATATTTACGAATATTATAAATTTTATCTTAATTGGAAAATTCCACTAAGGTATCATTAAGTCAATTTAATTTATCAACATAATTTATAAACCTTGATTCATTTAAAATATAAAATTTGCTGGAAATAGTTTAATAACATTTTTTTATAAATCGAAAAGTGATATAAGTTGGTCTATAATTAACATCTCTTAATATATATTAGAATAATAACTTATGAATGTTTAATAGTATGAGAATTTGTTACAATAATCAATTCATATAATTGTAGTTGTTTAAAAGTATGATTTTATATTTTTAAAAACTTCATATTGTGTTTTCTTTCAATGTTTTAATAACTATTAATCTTTTTTAAGCATGTAAGACAATATGTTATTTTCTTTATAACATAATTTTGTAATTGAATTACAAATTTGTGTATTATGAACATATTAATACATTATCATTATAAACCTGAAGAATAATATTGTGCAGTTGTAATCTAGGGGAAAAACCAATAAAAAAAAGGACACTGAGAATAATAAAATATAAATCTATATTTTTAAAACAATATAATGATACTTAAGGCAATAAAAAAGACCAAATAAACTTGGTTATAAATCTTGATATGTGAGATATTACTATGCATTTAGCAATTTGTCAAACAAGTAGTTTAGTTATATCTTAAGATTCCTTTACTTGATCTAATAATAAGGTCATTCATCTTTTGTATCTGTATACTGGTGTCCATACTAGTTAAACATTGGGAATATTTTTAGATCACAATTTAGACAGGATTTTTTTCATAAATAACTGATCAATAATGTAACCATGTAATGATAGTGGAAATATGAGTTACTAGCTATTGTTGTCTAGAAAATAATGAATTTGTAATAATTTTGATGAGTGTTGATGTTTTACAGTAAAAAATAAATTCTGGTTATAGTATGATGCAGCATTCACAAATGAAGGGATAGATGTCAACCTCTTTTAGATAATGAGCCCAAAAAATATTGTTATGCTTATATTTTAATTACACTTTGTACTCTCAATTAATATTATAAAACTTACTAATGTGCATTTGAAGTATAGTATGTGGTAGCTTAGGTATAATTTCATTAATACTGTATATATGTATATAAATCTGTTCCAATTACTTTATAATGAGTATAATTCTGACCTGAGATAAACTTAAATGAAGTTTCTGAACAACTTCTTAAAGAATATACCTTTTTCATCTAGTCTATAAGATTGTAGACTTAAGGTACATAGTGTATCATATAAGTTTGTATGCATTTTTATATGTTCAAATGCAGTTAAATATTAAAATAGTTCTATATGTTAATACCAACATAAATATCATTTTAAAAATAGTTATGATTACTAAATGTTTGAAATGCTATGTACAAAATTTGGAAAAGAAATCAAAGTACATTGAAAAATTTACTATTTTTGAAATCATTGTATGATTGCTCAGGTTCACTCTCTTCAAATAATTTTTTTTTTAACTTTTGAATATATAGGTGCATGCCGTATTACATTTGTGTGTATATATATTGTACAGGCTAGAAAATCCATCCTTACTTTTTCAAGCTATAGTATAGTTTTAAAAAATGTCTTTGCTATAGTTTTATTTAAGGATTTGTAAATAGGTTATTAGTGTATTGTTCGTAATAGTTTTATTGTTATATAGTTCAGGTTTATTTATTTATCATGATATCTGTTTTGTTTGAGATCCTCATTATAATGGCAAACTATATGTATATAATTATGAATGTATGTATAACAAAATAATTATTAGCAATAGTATTTAAATTGCTAAATATAAATATATTGTACCTTTATTTATTTATTTATTTATTTTAAAAATTGTAAAATATATAGTATTATTCTGATTGTTTGAATATTTATTTGGTTTGTAAATTATCACATAAATCTTTCAATATAATATATTGTAACAGGCACATATGTACGTTACATTGTTTTTTATTATTAAACATGAAAAAAATAAAAGTTCGCAAATAAATTTTTTTTTTAAGAATTAAAAATTGAAAATTAAAATTCTATACTAAACTCATATATATATAAAATCGCACAGATGAAAAAAATTATTAAAATAAAACTTTATTAAAAATAGAAAAGGTATTTTAAAAACAAAAACTCAAAAAGATTTAGAGATAAAAATATATCTTTAAGTTTGGAAAACACATTAATTAATCAGAAAATGGAAATGATTGTTTTAATTAGTTAAATGTAAACTAGCCCTCGAGCATTTAAAATGTATAAGCAACTGTCAGATAGGAAAGGAAAAACAATAGAAACAGAATGGCCAATGAAAGAAATCCATCGGGGAAATCAGACCTCAACAGAAGGATCATCATCATCGATGATGTAATGTCAATTGAATCCTTAAAATTAATATAAAAGGAAAAGTTTGAAAAATTATTAGTTAGTTATTATGAGAGGACAGATATGTGTTAATGCAGAGTTGGAGGTGAAGGAATTGAAAAACGCACTTTCAATTCCTTCAGTTGTTAAAGAAAAAAAATGAAACATCGTTTTCTACATTGAGGACCAGCTAAAGTAAAAAACCTCCAGATGAATAAATAAAATGGCCAACAGAATACCAGTCTTTTTTTAGGACGGCGTGGGAATTCACGTTCAAATGGCAAGCAACAGATAAAGATGAACTGTTTAAAACCATAAGAACTTTATAATTAATGAACATTAAATTAAAAACTTTCAGTATTTAAAATAATTGTAATAGAATCCTACCTGACCAACTTTATTTACTAATAAGTAATTTTAACTTGATGTATTTCTTTTGTAAAATCATTTCCATTTATTTTTTTTTGTTCTTTTAAGTTTTATTATGACTGTTTTGTTTTTCGTTAAATTAAATTATATAAATGTTAAACTTAAGTCAGGTGGGAATGGCTATATAGATTTGTAAAGTTATATTAGGGGAGGGTAATCTTAGGTTATTTGTTTCATAGTTAAATTAGGACAATGGATTTGATATATTGGTGTAATTAGTAGATGTAGTATGAGATTCGTTATGGGCAGAATCGCTTTATACACCGCACACAACCGTTTGCCTATGGAAGGGATAATAAGTCAGAGTCAGCTGTCCTTTCCTATGGAGTTTTTTTTATTGCTCTTCTTGTCAGATAGATGTAGTATTCCTATCTGATGAGAGGCAATTTCTTCTCTTAACCTTTTGTGCTGCCATATTTCATATTACATTGAATGTATCAATATATCAGATGAATTGACATTGGTTTGACTGTGAACTTTTGGCCTAAGGTTAAATAAGGATAGAATATTTTCTTTCAAATGCAAATCTATGTAGTCTATTTATACTCGACACCCTAAATAAAAATGCATTAAATTTAAGTTGGGTGTGGACATTGCATGGATTCGTTATTGGTTAATTATGTTTTTGGTTTTCATATTTGATCAAAATATATAGACATTCGGTAAATACTGATACCTTACGGTGAGTATCTAAGATGTATTATTTTGGATGTCTTTTAAGTTATTGGTGTCAATGCGGCATCTTACAATGAATGCTATTGGGTTTCTTATAAATTTCCCTCTGCAATTCCACCAATGATTTTATATTTTGATCGTTTATGTTTATTTTGAAATGTTTTTGACAGTGTAATCTATGTAACCATTCTATACTCAACATTATAAAACAAACTTTTATAAACCCATCTGTGCGAACTTATAAAAATTAAAATGTAAATTTATAAAAATTAAAATGTAAATTAAAATCAAAGTTAAAAATGTAAGTTAAATTTTAAAATGTAAACTGATACTAAAACAATTTTAAATATTATATATGTGCGTGGATAAATGTTTGTGTTTATAATTACTGGCAGTGGCTTATTTTATTTTTTTTTATATATTCTTAGATAAGAATTTATTATAAAATGTAAATATCTGCTATTCCACTGAGCTAGTGACAATGGGCTAATGACTGGATATCAAAATATATAAAATAAAAAAAATTTTTTTTTGACTTATGTATCTGCCCACTTTATAAATTTTTCTAGGTTCAAATGCCTAGATGGCACCCTGTAGTGCAGATTACGTTAAGTCACCTATTCTCTGGATCATTACAATATATATATATGTATTTTTTTGTTGTTGAAATTATTTCTTATTTTTTATTTTAAAAAAGTTTAAATTGCCAAACAAAAATGTTAAAGATTATTTTTGAATCAGCACGTGATCTATGAATGGTGGAAATAAATGGCAGGTGATAGAAAATTAAAAGAAGGAAGATATTATTATTTTCGTTCATCATTGTTTTTTAAATTGCTCTTATAAATTTAATTAAAAAAATATTGGATTAAGGATTTCTACTAAAAGAAAACAATGTGCTAATTTACAACTTTATCATTTTAAGGCAGTGGCCTTTCTACTTGCCTATTAAACATCAGTGGAAACTTCAGTAAAACATGGAACTTCAAAAATAAACTGGCATTTTTCAAAAAGTTTTTAAAAAATAGCTATTAGAATTAATTAATGCATTCCATTATAACTTTGAAATTATTTAGTGATTCAAAAATCATATTCAATTTCATCGCATATATAACGAGCATCCAAGAAATGACTAAAATTAATGGTTTTATAACAAGAAGTAAATCTCTTCATTTATGAGCAATATGTACATATTCATGTCAATCAAGCTATTTTAGCATGAAGAAAATAAAGACAGTGCTAAAGATAACTAGTTGCTTCTTCAGCAATTGAATATTAATGCAAATGAGGGTAAAAAAAACAACTTTATCATATTTTTCTTTATATTGTTTATTTTTTTTTTTTTTGGTTTTTGTGTAATATATAATTTATCTTTAGGAAAGAATATATATATAACTAAAAAAATTTTAAAAAACTGAATTACAAATCTTTCTTGAGTTTTAAAATTTTAAGAATAATGAAAGTCGATTTTAATATATATATGTTTGTTTATTTATTTTAAAGATATTTTGTAACTCAAACTATGCCAATATGTGTTATTATAAATATATATAATATTATTTTTATTTTATTTTTGCTTTTGGCATGCAAGTATAATAAATGATAAAATTCATTTGTCAATTTAAACTAGAAAGCAATAAATTAAATTTAATACATATAAGAATTGTATAAGTGTACAGATTTGTAAAACTATATTTATAAGTAATATTGTTTAACAATTATCTTAGTTCTTCAATTAGTATTTTAACAACCTGATTACATTTATTCATATCCATTAAATCTTATAATATTAAAATATTTAATATTTCATACGTGTGTGCATTATATATATTCATGCCAATATTTAATATGCTAATCATTATCTTTAATTATATGTAAGTCAGTTGATTTTTAAACCTATTTGTTGGTGCAGACATTACTTACTATTTATTGAGGTTAAAATTATAGTAATAACTTTAGTCCATTATTGTGAAGTTTTATCTTGGTATTGTTCATTGTAGAATAGCCTTGGTATATCAGGCCTTATTTAGTACAGTTAATATTGTTACTGGATAGAGTGGATAAATTCCCATTCCTATTAGTTATCCATGAGTGATAATGCTTATATTTCCAGTGATAGTGATCACATATTTCTAAATACCTAGTGTGTTGTTTTTGGTGAGCCTCTCCATATATATATATATATATATATTCCTAGTGCACTGAGACATAAAGGTCCAGGCATCTTCTTTTGCCTTAAATGTAGGTGTTATTTTGGAAGCCACCACACTTTTGATATATTTATGCTAGTTGCATTATAGAGTCCTCTTTTGATTTATCACTCATGAGATTTAATTTAAATTTTCCACCACAGTAGGTGAAGATGCTTGTATTTTAGTATGCAATGTCAAGATAAGTTTATTTGAAGGATGTACTCAACTATATTAGTGCTTTAAATTGTAGGAATGTCTGTGTTTTGTGTTATTATGATTTGTAATCATTTTACAAACCAACCAACAATATTTAGTAATTATAAATGTTTGAATTCATAAGCATATGGCCAGTTACTATAATCCACACATGTTATGTATATGCTGTAGTTATCTAAAACTTTTCCAATGTAAATGTAAATTACTTAGTTATTTTTAAATATTTACTTAGATGACTTACATTATATGGACAATGAATTCATAACTTATATGTGTATAAGTGACTTTTGATAAATGCCTCATTCATTGAATTCATTTATTATTCGCTAATTTAGTCATTTAGTCATTTGCTATTTATAATTGATATTTATTTAAAGTAGTATTTAAAAGAAATGTATTAAAGAAGTACATATATAATTTAGATTATTGATACAACAAAATATCTCCAATTTGTTTATTGACATAACATCTTATACCGTTCTTATGTAAACATAAATTGCAAATTATAAATATTATTGTTAAACTTTATACTTAATTTACAAATAAAAATTAAGTATTTGCAAAGTAAAACTATTCTTATTTTCCCCAAATATGTATATATGCATATGTATGCTATTATAAATATAAAGCTGCAATGTTAAAATAAAGCTATATCAGTTATTTTATATAAAAGAATGATTTTGAGTTTTATTTGAGATTTATTAATTTTCTTTTTCTCTATTTTTAGTACATCAGTTCTACCAGCTAGGCAATATGGAAGTATTAAAAAAATTGGTAATGTCAATTGAATAAATATATTTTGGATTTAATAAAATACCTTTTGTTCCGAAATATATTAAGTTAAATTAGCCCGGAGACCTAATTAGCAATATATTTCAGTCAATGCTCAAGATTATTAAGTTTATGATATAGTTAGCCGTGGTAATATTATGGTGATATATTTATTTTGAAGTAATTTATTTTAACTTGATATATATACAAAAAGTGCTATTAAATAGGTATTACATTTATTATCTTCATATTATTTATTCTTGCATGGTATACGCATTTTATTATAGTGACAAGTTACTATGAAACCTGATTAATTTACAGGTGCCCCATAGGTATATCTTATTTAAATATTTTTTTTATTTCTAATATAATCTAACCATTATAAATGCTGCTCAATAATTTAGGCCATATCATCTTTTACTATGGCATATATGACATGCTACATTGATTACCAATATTTAAATTCCTTTTTTTTCATTTATATTAATTTAATATATTTTCCATTACAATTGTCATCAAATCATATGATTACATGTATATAAATAGTATGTCTGAATCACGTACTATTATAAAATGTTGCCTAAAACATGAGGCTTGATTCATTATGATTCATTTATGAGAATGGAAAATAATTATATATATCCATTCTATTACAATATATAACTGAAATAATAAATTTAACAGTTTACAAACTATTATAAATAATCCTAAATCCACAGAAGTACTTTTGGTTAATTTCTTAAACCTGCCTCAACTGCCATTAAATTAAAAAAAAAAAAACAAAGTGGAAGCTAACATTAAAATATGAGATTCGTGGGATTGAATTGATGATGTTTGCTTCTGCTTTGTTTTTTTTTTTTGTTTTTAATTTAATGGCAATTGAGGCAGGTTTAAGAAATTAACCAAAAGTACTTTTGTGGATTTAAGGATTATTTATAATAGTTTGTAAACTGTTAAATTTATTATTTCAATTATAATTACAATTTTGTTTTAATTAACGGACATTATATATATATAATATCAAATAATATAAGTATAACAAACAAAATCCACTAAAATAATTCTACAAAATTAAAAATGCCTATATTAAATTAAAATTAATTTCCTATGCTATAGCCAGCTTATAGCATATTCCACCATCTTGAGTAGCAATACATTCATATTTAAAGCTCATTAAATTCACACAACAGCAACATGCTACTCAAAATGGTAGAATATGCTGTAAACTGACTACAGCATAGGAAATTAATCTTTATTTAATACAGGCATTCTTCATTTTATAAAATTATTCTAGTGGATTTTGTTTATATATATATGAAAAACAAAAACAAGTTATAAATCACGTAACTTGCCATCACTTGCATTTATGATCAATGAATGGAGCTTTACCAAAATCTCCAAACAAGCATATTTTGTTTACATAAACATCAAAAGAGTCAGAATTCACTATCTCTTTCATTGGCTCCACCTTCAGATCAGTTGATTTCAAGCTAATTTGCTATCATCAGTGAAGGATAGGGACCAGAGAAACTAGATCTAAACACTAACTCTCAGCATTTATGAAACAAGTTCCTACCAGTTTGCAAGCATGAATTTTTCAGACATGTAATGTCTTCAAAACCAGCCTAACAAGCCAGATAGATACATGGGTCTGATATCAGTTCAGTTTCACCACATAGTAAAAGCCTCTGCAATATATATCATTGCAAAAACCTTCAAAGGTACATTTATGAAAAACAAAAACAAGTTATAAATCATGCAACTTGCCATCACTTGCATTTATGATCAATAGATGGAGCTTTACCAAAACCTCCGAACAGGTGTATTTTGTTTACACAAATGTCAAAAGATTCAGAATTCCTATTTCTTTCATTGGCTCCACCTTCAGATCAGCTGATTTCAAGCTAATTTGCTATCATCAGTGAAGGATAGGGATGATAGCAAATTAGCTTGAAATCAGCTAATCTGAAGATGGAGCCAATGAAAGAGATAGTGAATTCTGACTCTTTTTGACATTTATGTAAACAAAATACGCTTGCTCAGAGGTTTTGGTAAAGCTCCATCTATTGATCATATATATATAAAATCATGTAAGTTAAAATATTTTAATTGTAAAAAATGCTGTAACAACTAAGAATATGCAAATGTGTGATTCTGTGAATTTTTAAACAATCTATTTTAAGGACATATTCAATAAAAACATGCGTGAAAAAAGAAACTTTCATACAATGTTATGGAAATAATTGATCTGATGATATAAATATGTTGAAAATTATTATGAAAATGGCTGAACATTTTATATAGCTATCTTCTATTCATCATTACTCTCATTACAAGCATTTATTTATCCATTCCTATGCTTACATTTTAGAAATTATATGGAAACTCCACTGCCAGAAATAATAGGGTAAATAAATTGAAATATTCGCATAGTAGACAATAGCCTTTTAAATTGATTTTAATAACATCTTATCTAGAAACATCATTTTAAACTACAATGTTTCAAAGAATTAGGAATGAAGAATGCTAACAAAGTATTTTCTCTCAAAATTCACAAAAAAAAATGCTGCTAAACTTTATCATTTATAATATAAATATGTAAAATAGGTATTTAAATATTACCAAAGAAGAAAATAGAACCTATAAAGGGCAAAGCACTTATTTTAATAACACATATGTGTTAATGAATTTTTTGGTAAATATTATATCATTGCTGAATTTTTTAAATCAAGAAGGGGATTGAACAGAAGAAAACAATAGACTCTTTAAAGAACTTTATCTTTGAATTTAATATTTTTTGTATTTATTTTTATTAATAAAAGAAAATATATAATTATTGATAGATTATTGTTTATCACATAGATGTGTTTAGAAGGCAAAACTATATTTACTTTAATAAATAAACATTATGTAAATTGTGTGAATGTTTATTCTTAACATAAGGTTGTTATAAATTTATAGTTAATATTTAGGATTATTTATTTATTTATCTAATAATATGTTCTATTTATCTATAAATATTTTACAGTCTTTTGATGGCTATACATTTTTCCTAAGATATTTAGTATTTTATTGCTAGATAATATAGTAAAGCACCTATAATTTTGATATTTGCATATCAATGCATTCTAATTCAAAGCCACTTATTTATGATCATATTATATTAGAAGAATAAGATATTATGGTGTGTAATGTTATTTATGACATGATGAAATAAAAATATAGTGACTAAACGTAGATATTAAAAATACTACAATTTTTATGTTTCTAAAAGAAATATAATAAAAGTCTGATATATTTAATTGATAGTTGTAAAGAAACAAAGAAAATATACTAATTAACATAATTGTATTCACATTTTATTAAAGCAAATTTTAAACTTATTTTAAAACAATCTTTTTTAATGATATGGGTTTTCTAATAATTAATAAAACAAGACACAAATTGTGCAACTTGCCTTTAAGCTTGTGCTAAAATGTTCACTAGATTCCTCTGTTGGCACTTATAATTAAAGCTTGTTTGGAGCTAATGGTAAGCTCCATCTAGAGATATGGGTTTTGTGAAAGAACATATGCTCTGAACTACCTACTCATTAAGATATAAAGATATACATGATATTTTTAGATTTTGTTTCCTATTCAAAATATACTGCCTGAAAAGACATTCTATTACTTATTTATTTACTTATTGTTTATTATTTATATTTTTTTATTGTAAATAAAGTATATATTTTTATTTAGATTAATTTGATATTTGTATTTATTTATATTATATCATCATACTGTTTTGGTAATTTTTCATGGTTATGTAGTATTACAATATTTTAACATATTTTATTTATTAAAATCCCTGAGAATTATAATCTAGCTTATTTTAAAATTATTAGCATAGAATATTTTAGAATTAACTGATTCACAAGGAATAATTATTTGAGACAGTGTATTTTATTATTTATGATATAAAGAATTCATTATTATTTTCTGATTATTTTTTTATTCTTTTCCAATTATATAAATATACATAGACATTTGAGGAAGATGTTTATTTACATAAGTCTAGTTTAATGTAGTTAATTCAATTTATTTATTTAGATTATATTTATATTTGGTTGTTGAATATACTTGGAGACAATAAGAGTACTCTTGATATCTAGCTATAGTTAATTGATGGGTGTCTTATTTGCTTGATTACAATATTTGAAAATCTGAGCATTTTTTCTTACTTGACCGTTACTGTATATAATTTGGTTCAAACATATTGATGATTAGCTGGACATACTCTCACAATATATACATACACACATTATAAAATAGGAGAATAGGAAAAATTATGAGACTTTATTTTTAAACTTGTTTACATTTTCTGTACCAATTTATCTCAATATAGGTCTTAAAGCAGCACTATAAAAGTGTTCACAGATTATTGTTTTATTAACATCAAACTATAATTTTTTTCTAGCAAAATAATAAATAAATAATTTACGTATTAATAGACTTTCAATAATTACATTATAATTTCAACTTACTGATGTAAGAGTCTATTATAAAATAGAAAAGGCTGTTATATTTTGTTTCTTAAACTTATGTATGTTCACTATAGTACTTTATCTCTATATAAGACCATAGAGCAGCAGTTAAAAGAGAATTAAAGTGCAATAAAGTCGTATCAGATTACTGCCTTTTAACATCGACCCCGGTTATTCCTAATAAAATAATAAACAGAATTTTTTACTTTTCATCAATTAGATCCTTTAAAAAAATTTAAATTATTTATACTCAACATAAAACTAATGTTAAAATATTTTACACTCATTTTACAACTATTTTTTGATAAACTGAAGAGTCATTTTCCAATTACTATTAGTTTTATTTGTTGATTTTTAAATATAGCTGATTTTATTTAAAAAATGTATTTATTAATGTAAGAACTTTATGGTTTTAGTATTTTGTATCAGAATTATTATAACATTTATTAATTTAGTAAAAAATGATTAATTCTGAATAATATATTCTACTTATATAATTTATACTTTAATAATATTGTTAATCTCATTTAATTTCAAAAAACATGCTGACCGTTTTAGACAAATTTGAACAAAAATAAAGTTTAATACTCTCAAATGATTGTCAATTAATTCTATAGTATTAACTATGCTTCTTTAGCATTTAATTAAATTAAAAACTATATATGGCTGTATGGTTTCAATTAGAACATTAAGGCTTCATTTTCTAATAATGGGTTTTAATCCCCCCCCCTCTTACTTTGATAATTAACATTCTAAAATCTCATTATTTAAAGATCAATGCATAATATTATATTAAAATAATTTCAGTATTAGTCTTAATTATGTAAAAAAAAAGTTATAATTTATTATATATCTATAATAATTGCTTTAATTATCAGTGTTTTCGTGATATTTTTATTGTTATTTTTTGCTACATAATTATACCTTTTTATATAAATTTAGATTTCTTTTTTTTTTTTCATTCTATGTGGAAAATTATTTTGTAATAATAAATTGTTGTTTTTTTGTTTTTACTTTTGATATTAATTTTTTATATGTGGGAATAATATGTTTCACTAATTCCATGTTAAAGGTATATCATAGCAATAAAAATTACTAAATTAAAAAATGCCATGTTTTTTTTTAAATTTTAGGTATAATAAATATGGTATAAACTATTTTATTAGTCACTGAAATTTTCCAGCATAAAAGGCCAAATCAACAATAATCTAATAGAATGTCAAAATATCACATAATCACCATCTCCTACACTTGCCCAAACTATTAATAACAGAAACAAACTCTCCATACAGTAGTGCCACCCAGTGCAAGCCTTAATAATCTATGGATACAAGAATGTTAGTGCATAAAATTCCTATCTAGTGCCTACTCATCCAATATCCCCAAACTAGATTTTATCTTCTAAATAGGTAAATGGTGATTCTTAGAGAATTTCATTATACCCTAAGATCTAGGTGCAGTGCTTTCAAATCCAAGGCTCCTTAATAATGAAATCTGCAAGTTAAAAACTAATCTTGGCATTTTATGCACAAACCTTATTGCATCTATTGATTACTAACACTTGTATTGGATGGCACTCACTCTATGGAAAGTTTGTTACTATTAGTAATCTAATACCTGGATGAATAATCAAAGATGTAAAAATTGGAATCATAATATTTATTATCATTTTACTTTGAGCATCTTTCACATTATCTAATGCTTAATATATATTATGCTTAGTCTTTTCACTGTACTTTTTACTTTTTCCAGTTTTTGTTTGATTTTAATTGTTTTTTTTTAACCTTTTTATCTATAGCTTTTATGAGTTACATCTTTTTTTCTGTTATCTCAACTATTGGCAATTTTTTGCACAAAGTTATATCACATCATTTTTTATGTCTCTATGAATATATTTTTTGCTTATTCTCTTGATTTATAATTTGTTTATGTGATCTCACATATAGTTTTTGGTTAATTAAATTGAATTTACAATGTCAAAATTTTATTTATTATTCACATAAAATATTTTTGATCAATGTTTTGATTATACTATTCTTTTTTTACTTTTTTATACTTACAGTATTTATTTATGCAACTCACTATTGGTCTCAATAATAACTATTTTATATAATTTCCATTTAAAAATACCATACCTATTTGTTTAAACTTAATCAATATCTATACTATCCATACGGTATTTAATTTAGAAATATGTAAACCTTTTTAAATTAACTTATTTCAAAATCAAGATTTTACTAGACATAGGCTAAAGTATGTTACACTAAGTGTTATTAATGTATAGTGTTTTATAGCATGAATTTAACCATCATTCTTATTATATTTATAAAATACATTATGTTTCAAATATATATATATTGTGCCCCTGTACTGTTGCACCTTGTTCTATTCATCTGCTTAACTTACATGTTCATGCTATTTTAAAAATAATAATAATAGATGATAAAAATTATTGTGAAAATAAAATATGTATAAATTGTGCAATTTAAGTTTAGTTTGATATAATTAATATATTCAATTAATTATAAATACTAAATATATAATTTGTAATGACTTAAAAGTTATTAGACTATGTAGCTCTAAGGATTAATTAATAAGTATGTTTTTAAGAGAAATATTGAGCTGGGTTTATGCTTAGTTTTAGAGAAAATGAAAAGTAAATAAAATTAGATATAATATAAGACAGAGTGAAGTTAATTTTGATGTTTAAAAAAATTATAAGCTAGTTACTAGATTTATTTATATCATAGTATCATTGTTAAATTGTTTTCCAAGCTGATGAATAATTTATTTAAGTTATTATTTTACTAAAGCTTAAAATATTTGAATTTAATTTATGTATATAAATAATATCAAGTTAGTTAAAAGTGCCAGTTAATTATTAAACAAGTTAAATTTAAAAAATGTAAAGTAATTTTCTGTATGTGTGTATGAATGTATATGCATGCATGGTGATTTATTTAAAATGTTGTTTATTATAAAGTTAATTTGAGTTTATTAGATTATCTAAAAATAAATGAATAATTAATTTAGCATAGAAAGTGTTTAAAATGAATAAATTTAAGAGTTTCTGATAAATTAAGTGATAATTTAAAATAATAAATGTTATTTATTTTACTGTTTTATTTTTCTCTTAATTAAATAATTAATAAAAAGTTCAACTTCTAGGAAGTTTTAAATTATCATGTTCTAATTAAAAATAGATTGATATTACGTAATTTTTACATTAGTTCTGTGTTGTCATTTACATATTTTTAATAGAGGTCGGATATTTTAGAGAATCTGACTAATTAAAATGTCTATCAAAATAAAAATATATATGACATTTTCAGTGTTGGTATGGGTGCTTGATTGCTTTTTCAATTGGACACTTATTCCAAGAATCCTCAACAAGAAGACAGTAATATTTAATTGTAAATTTAAGTGTTAATTTTTTAAAATTTTTATTATTTTTTAAATGTTAATGCATTGCTAAAAAATAATAGGGTGCTGAGTTTTTCTATCCCAAAACCTAATCTAGGAATTTCTAAAGAAAGTAAAAAAATGCCTAAAGAAAATTGTTGCCTTTTATTAATTTATTTTACCCAACCACACCTGAACAGAAAGTTACAGAGTGAAAAGATTTGTTTTGCGTTATCTTTTAAAACCATAATGAACATTATACTGGGCCATTCCTATTTCATATTTCTTATTTTTATTAAAATAATATTCAAACTAACCATTGAGAGATTTTTGAAATTTAATTTAAAGAAAAAATACTTCATCAGAAATTGACATAAATTAATTTTAAAATGTGCAACTTCTAAATATCTAAGTGATTATTTCATTTTTTAAATGTTATCTTGATAAAAACTTTTAAATGCTGACTTTCCCCCTGGATAAAATAAGATGAACTTTATTTTGAGATAACTATATTAATGTTTTCCAAAAGAACATTTAAAATATAAAATAAGTGAATATATTAATAAAAAGTTTTATGCAAAAATATATGATTTCAATGCATATTAATACCATGAAATATAAAAATGAACTATTTAAATTGCAGGTTTTTAAAATAAATAGCAATTTCTTAATAGCTCTCATTAAGTGCTCTCGAATGTATAGAAAATATGTTTAAAAATATTTAAAACATTAATTTAAAAATGAAGAAACTGTTCATTTAATGAAAATATTTTTGATAATGTTTGTTGCTAGAAGATTTTATAAAAAAAATATTAAAACAAACTATAGTTAATTCTTTGAATAAACCTATAAGTGAATAAATGTATCCAAATCTTACGCAAAAATTGTTTGTTAAATGTTGCTATTTTGTATTGTTTTTCTTTGGAAGGTCATAAGTCCTTTTATTGTTGTAAAAAATATAACAAGTTATGGATGCTTCACTCTTAAAAATAATTTGTTGGAAAAAGAACATTGTTTTCCCACATTTGGATAGCTCTCCATGGAGGAACTCAGATAAAGAACTAATAATGTTTTTAAAAAAAGGATAATAGTAATTTATTATTATTATTATTAATTTTTTATTTTAATATTATGCAAAGTGTTTTTCTTTAGTTACATTATAAATTATGCATTTATTCTTATGTTTGAGGTGGCAAAACTTATATTTTTTATTGGTGGCTTCAAGTCAATTATATCATATTCATGTCCAGGTAGAGATGTATATCTCTTTACATTTATGAGTAGTATTTATTATTACTTAAACAGCTGATTTACGGTTGATCAGAAGCTTGTAATAGTTTTTAATTATTATAATATAATAATTTCATTATGAAGTTTTTCATATGATAAGGTATTTATTAGTATTATATTTAGCAATATTTTTCTATGCTATTTATATCCACTTTAGTTTATAAAATTTTATGCTGTTTTTATTGAATACATGTTTTTCTTACTAATTGCAAATTTATAGTCCTTTTACTTGCATTTTATCTGTTGATTTCATACATTGTTTAATGTATGTATTTTTAGAGATTGAAGATTTATTTCTCTAATTTTTTCAGTGATAGTTTTTTTTATCTTGCCATGGTTTTGCCTAGGATATATGCTAATCCCATTTTAATAAGTGTGGGATAAATGTGGCTTTATCCTATTTATATTGTATTTTGGGGAGTGCTGCCCCCAATGTTTAGCAATTATTTCGCATGAGAGGATTGTATTTAGATATTTTATGATTATTTTCATGCTTAGCTAGTGTGAAACTTGATCTTGAGAGAGAAACTTTTCCTATGGTAAATATTCTGTTTCCATGTATTGAGACTTTGTCCATACAAATATTTACCTAAGAGACAAGTGTTGGTATATGCTATTGTTTCTTTTCTGTTATGTAGCTGTTGCTCCAAGGAGCTTTCTTATTTTCTCCCTCATGTAGATATTTAGTTATTTTCCACCATATAAGATGAAGTTATGAATGTATTAAGATTGTCATGGCATTGATAAGATAGAATTTTGAAGTTGATGTTCACTTCAGGGACACTTTTCTATTTTTAGTGTTTAGGTAAGTGAAATAGTGCCTTGCCAGAAGTTTACAAGCAAACCAATAAATGTCTCAGTAATTTAACATTCATTGTGTGAATAGCATAATAAGAAATGCACATATGCAATATTCTCATTATGAAGTGGTTTGCTGATGGATTGGCAAGACAATTAAAGAATTAAAATAATTTATTAGATGAATATAAGCAATATCTAGTATCTTATGTGCATGGCTTCTAAAATGTTTTTCTCATATTTTTATTGTTAATTACATAATGTAAGACAGTGATTTTCTTATTTGTGGTTTACAGAATAACTAATATTATCAAAACACATTGCTGGTAAAAATTCAGCCATCAGCCAGTTAAATTTTTTTTTTAAAAAATTAGTATAGTCTTTAAATGCTATCAATAGAATATTATAAATCAATATGATAAGCAATAATAGCTTACTAGACATAAAAGTGTATCTTAGAGATATTTTGTTTTATTATATTTTGAAAGCTTTTCGGAAATGATTATTTTATAAAAATGGCATAGCCTGAAAAAATATATTTAAAATAAATTAGCAAAATAGTGGAGTAGTCTTACTTAAAATGAGTGTGCCATTTAATAAATTACCCAAATGTATAAGTAATTGAGAATTTTTGCAAGTGTGTAGCCAATTATTTTATAAATTGTTTTTGTTGCATCTTGTATAATAAGGCAGCACCTATGTGTGCAGATGACCTATTTTGGGCAAAAATTGTAAATAAAATTTTGTAACCTGTAAATTATGATGTTAAATGTTAATAAATGTATTTATTGTTATTAGAATTGTCTTTTTATATATATATATATGATTTCTTGAGTCCTGAATTCTTAATTATATTACAGAAATCTTGGCTTAAATCAGGTAATCAATTTAAATAAGACACAGATCCAAACTTAAAAATGCAAAGGTTGCATAAGTATTATAATTCCAAAGATTAGAGTTGTATTTGAAAGAATTAAGTGTTTATTTGACTTTACTTTGAATTCATTATACATTTCATACTGCATATTATTTATTATTTCACAACCAAAGAGTCCATTATTTTAGAAATTGATTTTAGATTGTGTTGTTGATAAGTATTGGAATGATATAAAAGGTATCCTTTCTCTCTAAATATTTGAATGTCATCCTGGGAGAAGTACTTCATTTTTCCAAATTTATATTTTTTTAATGCAATTATTAGTTAGATTAAACATTTCTTTAATTAATTGTTATTGTCATTATAATATATGGGGATATATTAGTTTATAAGAAAAATGTATTTCCCCTTTAGTCTACTAGGATGTCATTCATTTATTCAATAACATAATACGATGACTAATATTCAAGATTAATAAAGACAGAACCCTGATATATTATTTTATGATTATTCACATTAATTTTTTTATTGCAAAAGTCATTAGTGTGGCATTAAGAATTCAATTATAGTTCATTGTACTATAAGAAAAGTACATTGGCTTTTACTCTAGAAGAATATGTTCAGTCAGATTATGGCAATAAAATGGATTGTTGATTAACATTGATTTTTCAAGATATTTTAAGTAAGAATAATAGAATAAAATCATTATAATCTTTTATATGACATGTAAACTACCTGTGCTACTTGGGAGATGCATTTCAATATAGGAAAGTTGATTAACTTTAATAATAGTGTATAAGAATGAGTGAGGTTTTTTTCTTTTTAATTTATTTGCTTATGTTATAATAATATGCATTTGTCATTTATTTTAATTTCTTTATATTTCAATGCATGTCTCAGTAATAAAATTTATTATAACCAATAACCCTCTGAGCTTAGCTGAATGATGAGTTTCATCATCATAAGGATGGTGGAGATATTAAGAGTCTCTGATAATTTTATAAGGTTAGAAATGGCTGCACTGCTTCTTTTTATTTATAGTTAGAAATGATCGCCAGACTGCTTTCATTAATCTTCTCTTCATTGATTGCTTCCATGGGTAGAATATATATATATTGTA